>NIJG01002612.1:1412-24031 GCA_002201625.1 Euglossa dilemma
GACCATCGACCTTCTAATTAATACATGAAGTTAAGGAGCCCGTCGATAAAATGTATACAAATTTGCTTCTCTGAACAAGAAGTAATAGCCAGGATACAGCGGGTTATATTCCCGGAAGGTAAGGTATGCGATGAACTGTATGACGATGTACCAATTGGTTATGTTCATCAACGGACAGACTCTCTGACTTTAATACTCATACCGTGAAATAAGCTGCCTATTCCCAATACTGTTCAGCGGATTAACACCCGGAATACCTGGTTACATTCTTGGCATCGCAGGATAGTCGAAGGTATTGACGTAGATGTGCCACTCACAAAGACGGTGGTTACGTTCGCGAACGGTTTGACCCTCGATCTTCTATTTCATTTATGAAATTAAGGAACCCGGCACTAAAATGTATTCTCATTTCTTCCTCAGAATACCTAGTTACAATCTCAATATAGCTCGTTATGCTTTTGGACGGTAAGGTCATCTATAAGACGTTTGACTTCATACGAACTGGAAACGTTCTCAAACGGTTTGCCGTTATGCAGTGATATTGAAACGGTGAGTAAAGGAGTCTATTGCCAATCATGTTCAGCGGACCTACTCCCGGAATACCTGCTTTGACTGCCGGAATCTCAGGATGAGTGTAGGTATTGACTTAGCCGACCGCCTCTCGCAGAAGGTGGTATCGATCCTTATCGGAATGACACTCGATCTTCCGAATAGTACGTGCAATTATGGTGACTGTCACTAAAATTTATATTATATTGCTTCTCTGAACACGATGTTATACTTTGGATACAGCGCGTTTGTGACACCATACCAGTATGGTTCGTTCTACAACGGCATGTCTCTGTACTGTACTATTTATACTGTCAATTACGGTGTCTATCGCCCATACTATACTGCAGATATACATCGGAATTCCTGCTCTAGCTCTCGAAATAACAGTGTAGGTGAAGCTATTGACTTAGCAGTACGACTCTCAAAAAAGATGCTAACGATCTCGAGCTGTTTGGCTCTCGATTTTGCTAGTGATACGTGAAACTGAAGTGTCCGTCTGCTGAAATTTTATTCCGCTACTCATTTTATTCCGCCAACACTATGCTAGACACTCGCTTCCCGGAAAGTAAGGTCTTCGGTAAAACGTTTGTCCTTGTACAAATTGGTAACACTCTCGAACGGTTTGACGCTCTGCTTTAATAAATATAACCGTGATTTACGGTGTATACTGACTATATTGTTCAGCGGATTTACTCACGGAATTCCTGGTTTGAATATCGGTATCACAGAATAGGCGAAGCTATTGCCTTAGCTATGCGACTCTCAATGAAGGAGGTAACGTTTTCGAACGGTGTATCTCTCGATCTTCTTACTCATACATGAAATTCATGTGCTTGTCACTAAAGTGTATTCTAATTTGCTTCTCTGAAGAAGAAATTAGACTCTCGATGCAGCGGGTTACGTTCTCGGAGGGTAAGACTTTCGGTAAAAAGTTTGGTCCGATATTAGTTGGTAGCGCTTTACAATGGTTGGCCTCAGTATTTCAACATTGATACGGTGAATTAAGGTGTCTCTTGCCAATACTGTACTGGATATTTACTACCGGAATACTTAGTTTCGTCATTGGAATCACAGGATAGGTGCAGTGGATGACTTAGCCGTTCGTCTCTCACAGAAGGTGGTATCGTTCTCGATCTGATTGACCATCAATCTATTAATTCGTACATGAAGCAGAGGTGCCGGTCACTGAAATGTATAGCAATTTGATCCTCTGGACACGCAGTTATACTCTCGATACAGCGGGTTACGTTCTCGACGGTAAGGCCTTCTGTGAAAAGTATGAGTGTATAGCAATAAGTAACGTTCTCCAACGGTTTGTCGCTCGATATTCTTATTCATACGTGAAATTAGGGTGCACCTCACTAAAATGTGTAGCTATTTGTATCCCTGAATACGAAGGTATTCTCTCGATACGATAGGTTGTCGGAGGGTGAGGTCTTGGATAAACAGTATGACGTTATATCAACTGGTATCGACCTCAAACGGCTTGACTCTGCACTTTAATATTTATACAGTGAAATAGTGTATCTAATGGCATTCAGTACAACGAATTTCCCCCGGGAGTTCCTGGATTGTCTGTCGGATTCTCAGGAAAGTTGTAGCTATTGATTTAGCCGTTCGTATCTCACAGAAGGTGGTTAGGTTCTCGTTCGTTTTGACACCCGAACTTCTAATTCATGCTTGAAAGTAACGTGCTCGTCACTAAAATGTATACCAGGTTGTACCTCTGAACCTGGCGGTATACTCTTGATGCAGCGGGTTAGTTTTGCGGAGGGTAAGGCATTCTGTAAGTAGTTTGACCATACACCTGTAGGTAGTGTTATACAGCGGTTTGACGGCCTGCTTTAATATTCAATCCGAGAAATGAGGTGCCTATTGCCAATACTATTCGTCGAGTTTTCAGACGGATTAACTCATTTGACTCTCGGTGTCACAGGATAGATGAAGCTGCTGACATAGCTGTGCTACTCTCAAGAAAGGTGATAACGTTCTACAAAGGGATTGACTCTCGATCTAGTTATTCATACATGAAATTAATGTGTCTGCTCCAGGAAGGGCTACTAACTTTCTTCTCTGAACAAGAGGTTGTACTCTCGATACAGCGGTTTAGTTGTAGGAAGGTAAGGCTTTCGGTTAAAGGTGTGTTGCTATAACAATTTGTAATTATCTCCGACAGGTTGCCTATCTACTTTAATCGTCAAACTGAGATCTATCGTGTCAATTGCCCATATATTTCAGCGGATTTTCTCGCGCAATGACGGGTTGGACTCTCGGAATCACAGGATAGGCGAAGATATTGGGTTAGCTATGCGACTCTCAATGAAGGTGCTAACCGTGTCCAACGGTGTAACCCTCGATCTCCATATTTATACATGAAATTACAGAGCCCTTACAAAATTGTGTAAAAATTTGTTTGTCTGAACGAGAAGTTATACACTTGTTACAGCGGGTTAGGTTATTGAAAGGTAAAGCATTCTGTGAAATGAATGACATTGTATGAATTATTAAATTTCTTCCACGGTTTGACTCTCTACATTCATATTTATACAGCTTCGTAAGGTGTCCTATGCCTATGCTGTTCAGGATGGTAACTCCCGGAATACCTGGCAGGGCCCTAGGAATCACAGTATGGGTGCAAATATTGACATAGCCGTTCGTCCCTCACAATAGGTGATAACGTGCCCGAAAGGTGTGACAATGGATTCCCTAATTCATACACGAAATTAATGCCATCGTCGCTAAAACGTATACTATTTCGTCCCTCGAAACACGATATTATACTCTAGATACAGCAGGTTAGTTTTTCGGAGAGTAAGGTGTTCGGTAAATCATTTGACTTTATAGCAATTGGAAATGATCTCAAACGGTTTGATTATGTACCTTAATATTCAAATCGTGAATTAAGATGTACTTTCACAAACCTGTTCGGCGCACTTACTCCTGGACTACCTGGTCTGCCTCTGGGAATCACAGGATAGGTGAGGCTACTGACATAGCCGTACGAACACTAGAGACGGTGCTCTCGGTCCGGAACGATATCTCCCTCAATATCCATTTATTTCATGAAATAGAGGTGACCGTAACTAAAATGTATACTAATGTGTTTCACTGAACTGGAAGGTATACTCTCGATACAGTGGGATTGTTTCTGGGAATGTTAGGATTTCGATAAATGGTTTTACTCAATAACAGTTCGTATTGATGTACGACAGTTTAACTCCGTTCTTTAATATTTATAACGTCAAATAAGGTGTGCAATGCCACACTGTAACTCGGATTTACTGTAGTAATAACTGGCTTGACTCTCGGAATCTCAGGATAATTGATGCTACTGACATAGCCGATCACATCTCAAGGATGGTAGTATCATTCTCGAAAGGCTTGACACCCGATCTTCTGATTAATACGATAAATTATAGAGCCCGTCTAAATAATGTATAGTTATATCTTCCTCGCAACAAGATGTTATGCTGTCGACGCGGCTGGTTAGCTTCTCGGAAGGTAAGACTTTCTATAAAAGGCTAGACTATGTATCAATATGTAACTTTGTATAAAGACTTGGCTCTACTCTTTAATATTTATACTGTCAATTAGGGTGACTATTGCCAATAATGCACAGATAATTTACTGCAGCAACACCTGGTTGCACACTCGGTATGACAGGATGAGTGATGCTATTGACTTAGCTGCCCGAATCTCAAAGAAGGTGATAACGTTCCCGAAGGGTTTGACCCCCGATTTTCTAATTCATACATGAAGTTAAGGTTCCCATCACTGAAATGTATGCTATGTAATCTCCCTGAACGCGACGTTATGCTCTCGATACAGCGCGATATGTTCTCGGAAGGTAAGGCCTTCGGAAACACCTTTGGATTTGTACCAATTGGTAACGCTTTCTAACGGTTTGACGATCTACTATAATATTAAAACCGTGAAAAAAGGTGTCCACTGCCAATACTACTCATCGGATTTACTACCGGATTTGATAGTTTGTCTCTCGGAATCACAGGATAGGTGATGTTACTATCTTAGCGTTTCGACTCCCAAAGTAGGTGGCAATTATCTCTAACGGAGTGACTCTTGATTTTGATATTTATACATGAAAATATAGTGACCGTCTGCTAACATGTCTACTAATTTTTTCCCGCGTACATTAAGCAAGACTCACGCTGCAGAGATTTACGTTCTCGGAAGGTACGGTATTGGGTAAAAAGAATGACCTTATATGAACTTTTATTGTTCGTCCGCGGTTTGACCCTCTGCTTTCATATATATAGCGTTAATTATGGTGTCCTTTGTGATTGCTGTTCAGCAGATTTACTCCCGTAATACTTGCTTGGACTCTCGGAATCACACGATTGGATAAGCTATGGACTTAGCTGTTCGACTCTCGAAGAAGGGGGTAACGATCTCAGATGGCTTGACCCTCGATCTTCCTACGTATACATGTTATTAAAGTGTCCGTCATCTAAAAGGTCTACTAATTCGTTTCCGCGAGCACTAAGGAAGACACTGTCTCCTGCGTGCTGTGTTGCAGGAAGGTAAGGAATTCGTCAAAGGAATTACTTTATACCAATCTTTAATGTTCTAGGTAGGTTTGACTCTCAACTTTAATACTCATGCCGTGAATTAAGGTGTATGTTGACTATATTGATCAGTCTACTTCAGAAGTACCTGGTATGATCCCCAGTATAACAGTATAGGTGAAGCTATTGACTTAGCCGCTGGTCTCTCAGAGAAGATGGCAACGTTCTCGAGTGATTTGGATCTCGATCTTCTAAATCAGATGTGAAGTTAAGGTGCCCGTCAATAAAATCAATACTATGATATTTCCCTGAACAGGAAGTTGTACTCTCGATACGGTGTGTTAGCTTCTCGGAAGGTAAGGCTCGTCGTACAAGGATTGTCTCTATGCCAGTGATTAGCGTTCTACAACGTCTTGACGGTCTGCATTAATATTGAATCCGTGAATTAGAGTGTCTATTATCAATACTGTCCAACGCAATTTCCCCAGGAATTCGTGGTATGCCTCTCAGAATCGCAGGATAGTTGGAGCTGCTAACCTAGCCGTTCGACTCTAAAAGAGGATGGTAACTATCTCGTACGGTTTGACACTCGATGTTGTGAAACATACACAAAGCTAACGTGCCCGTCACTGAAATCAATAACAATTTCTTTCTCTGAACATGAAGTCTAACTCTCGATGCAACGGGCAAGGTTCTCGGAAAGTAGGGCCTTGCGCAATACGTTTGACTCTATACGAATAAGTAACGTGCTTTAGCGTTTTGACGCTGTTCCTTAATATTTATGCCTTGAAATTTCGTGTCGAATGCTAGTTCTGTACAGAAGGTCTAGACGCGGGCGACCTGTTTGATTCTGGGAATATGGAAGGTAGTGACTCAGCAGCTGTGCGACTCTAAAAAATGGCGGTAACTTTCTCAAACGGTATGACTCTCAATCTTATTATTTATACATGACATTATCGTGCCCGTCACCGAAGTGAAATATAATTTGCTTCTCAAAACACGAACTTATACTCTCGATACAGCGCGTTAGGCTCCGGACAGTAAGGCCTTCCGTAAGAAGATTGATCATATACAAATTGGAAATGTTCACCGACGGTTTGACTGTCTACCTTAATATCCATACCGTTTGATTAAGCACGTTCATTGCCAAAGCTGATCAGATGATTTACTGCTGGAATACATGGCTTGACTCTCGGAATCACATGATAGGTGAAGCTATTGACATAGTTGTGCGACTCTCAATGAATCTGGTAAAGTTCAGGAAAAGTTTGCCACTCAATCATCTAATCCATACATGAAGTTAAGATGCCAGTCACTAAAATGTATACTAATTCGTCCCTCAGAACACGAAGCTATTCTCTCTGCACTGCGGGTTAAGTTCACGGCAGATAAAGTCATCAGGAAAAAGTTTGTCTCTATACCAATAGGTAACGTTCTACTGCGGTTTGACTATGTTCTTTAATATTTATACTGTGAATTAGGTTGTCTATTGCCAGTTCCGTAAGCCGCTGTACTCTCGGAATGTCCGGCTTCGCTCTCGGAAACACAGAATAGGTGACGCTGTTGACATAGCCGTCCGATTCTCAAGCAATGTTGTAACATTCTCCAAACGATTTTCCATCGATTTTGATATTTATGCATGAAGATATGGAGTCCGTCTGATAAACTATATCTACCAATTTGTTACCGTGAACATTAAGCAAGACACTCGCTACAGCGGGTTAGGCTGCTTGAATGTTTAGACCCTCGGTGAAATGTTTGAATCTATAAGAACAGGTAAAATTTCGACAACCATTTGACGCTGTTCTTTAATATCCGAGCAGTGAATTAAGATGTCCATTACTCATGCTGTTCAGCAGACTTACACCCGGAATACCCGGTTTTCCCATCGGACTAACAGGATAGGTGCAGCGATTACCCCTTAGCCGTTCGAATCTCACAGAAGGGTGGATTAGTCTAGAACGGTTTGACTGTCGATTTTTCCGTTCATACATGAAATTAAGGTGTCCGACTGGAAAAATTTCAAAAAATTTGTTTCCGTTTACCCTAAGCCATACACTCGCTGCAGCGGGTTAGGTTCTCTGTACGTGCAGTAATTGATAAAACTTTTGACTTTATAGCAATTAGTAACGTTTGCATACGTGGTGACGCTCTATTTTATATTCAAACAGTAAATTAAGGTCTCCATTGCCTGCCAATACACGTCAGCGGATTTCCTCTCGCGTACCAGATTTGTCTCTCGGAATCACTGAACAGGTTGAAGCTATTGAATCTGCCGTTCTATTATAAATGAAGGTTGTAATATTCTCGAACAGTTTGACTTTCAGTTTCGCTATTCATATACGAAAATACGGTGTGCGTCTGCTAAAATGCCCACTAATTTGTTTCCGTCAACAACGAGTATCACACTCCCTACTCCGGGTTAATATTCTCCGCAGGTAAGGTATTCGGTAAAAAGAATGACGTTATACGTATTGATTATGACCTCCGACGGTTTGTCGCTCTACCTTAATATTCAAACCGTGAATTAAAGCGTCTATTGCCAATACTGTTCAGCGGATTTACTCCTGAAATAATTGCTTTGCCACTCGGTAGCATAGGATAGGCGAAGCTAATGACTTAGACGTTCGACCCTCAAAGACGGTGGTAACGTTCACGAAGGGTTTGTACCTCTACCTTACAATTCATGCATGAAATTAATGTGCCTGTCACTAAAATGAATTCTAATTTGTTTCTCTGAACACGAAGGTATACACTCGATATAGCAGGTTAAGTTCACCGAAGGTATGGTATTCGGAAAAAGATGGACCTTGTACCAATTGGAAACGCTCTCAAACGGTTTAACGCTCTTCTGTAATATTATATTATACCTGAAATTAAGGTAACTCTTGACAATAATGTGCAGCGGATTGGTTCCCTGAATACCCGATTTGTCTTTCGGAATCACAGGACACGTGAAACTATTGACTCAGTTGTACATCTCTCAAAAATGGTTGTAACGTTCTCGAACGGCTTAACTCGCGATCTTCTAATTTATACATGATATTAAGATGCCCGTGACCGAAATGTACATAAATATGCTTCTCTGAACACAAAGATGCAGTCTCGATACAGCGGATTCTCTTCACCGAATGTAAGGCTTTCAATGAGATGATTGACTCCATCGCAATAGATAACATTCTACAACGGTTTGACGCTGCAATTTAATATTCAAACCGTGAATTGAGGTGTCTATTGCCAATTATGTATAGGGCACTTACTCCCGTAGTACCTGGTTTGACTCTCGATAACAAAGGACAGGTGTAGCAATTGACATGGCCGTTCGTCTCTCATAGAAGTTTGTAACGTCCTGGAACGGTTTGACCTTCGATCTTCCAATTCAAAAATGAAGTTAAGGTGCCGTTACTCAAATGAATACTTACTTCCTTCTCTGGACACGAAGTTATTCTCCCCATGAAGCGTGTGAGGTACGCAGAAAGTAAGGTATTCGATAAATCGTTTCAATTTATACTAATTGGTAGCGTTCGCACACGATGTGACTCTATACATTAATATTCAGTCCGTGAATTAAGGTGTTTAGGGCCAAAACTTTGCCGCGGATTTACACCCGGCAAACCGGGATTCACTTTCGGAATCACATGGTAGGTGACGCTGTTGACTAAGCCGATCGACATCAAGGAAGGTGGTAACGTTCTCGAACGGTTTGCACTAGATCTTCTCATTGATACATGAAATTAAGGCTCCCGTTACTATAATGTATATATATTTGTGTCTCTGGTCACGATGTTATACTGACGATGGAGCGGCTGAGGTTCGCGGAAGGCACGGCCTACGGCAAAACGTTTGACATTATACTATCTGGTAAAGTTCTCAACCGGCCTCACGCTGTACTATAATATTGAAACCGTGAATTAAGGTGTCCATTGCCAATAATGTACAGCAGATTGACTCCTGATATACCTATTATGACTTTCGGAACCACAGGATAGGTGAAGCTATTAACTCAGGCGTTGGTCTCCAAACGAAGGTCATAACATTCTCCAACGGATTGACCCTCGATCTTCTAATTCGTACGTGAAGTTAAAGTGCCGGTCACTGAAATGGAGTCCAATTTTGTTTCCTTGTGAACAAAGTTATACTCTCGATACAGCAGGTCAATTTTTCGCAGCGAAAGATCCTCTTTAATACTTTTGACTTTATATCAATTGGTTACTTTCTACAACGGTATGACGGTCTTCGCAAATATTCAAACCGTAAATTCAGTTGTCTGTTGTCAATACTGTACAGGGGATTTACTCCGGAAATACCTTGTGTGAATCTCGGAATAGCGAGACATGTGAAACTACTGACATATCCGTTCGACTCTCAAAGAAGGCGGAAACGTTCTCGGATGGTTTGACACCTGATCTTCTAATTCATACATGAAATTAAGGTGCCCACCACTGAAATATATAATAATTTGTATCTATGATCACGAAGATATACACTCGATGCAGTGGGCCATGTTCTTAGTGGGAAAGGTCATTGATAAAGCATATGACTTCATACCAATAGGTAACGTTCAAGAAGGGATGGACTCTGTACCTTAATATGCGGCCATGATTTATGGTGTCCATTTCCAATACTGTTCAGCGGATATACTCCTGCTATACCTAGTGTGACTCTCAGTACTATATGATAGGAGAAGCTATATACATGGCCGTTCGATTCTCAAAGAAGCTGGCTTCGTTCTCGAAAAGTTTGATTGTCGATTTAACAATTCATACATAAAAATGAGGCGTCGGACTGCTAAAATTTCTACTAATTTGTTTCCGCTTCGACTAAGCACCACACTTGCTGGAGCGGGTTATGTTCTCGGATGGTATGGTGATTGATAAAACGTTTGACTTTTTTCCAACAGGTAACGTCCTTAAACCGTTTCACATTCTACTTTAGCATTCAAACCGTGAATTAAGTTTTCCGTTACCAATTGTGTACAGCGGATAGACCCCCGGTATATCTGGTTTTCCTGTCGGAATAGCATGATATGTAAAGCTATTGACTTTGCCGATCGACTCTGAAAGAAGGTGGGATCGTTCTCAAATGGTTTGACTGTCGCTGTTACTATTCATTCTTCATAATAAAGTGTGCATCTGCTAAAGTATCTATCTAATTTGTTTCTGCGCGCACTAAGCAAGACACACCCGACAGCAGGAAGAGCTCTCGGGTGAAAAGGTATTCGGTAAAATGAATATCTTTATAGCAATTTGTGATGTTCTTCGACTGTTTGACTCTCTACATTAATATTGAAACCGTGAATTAAGGTGTCTATTGCCAATATTTTACATCACATTTACTTCCGGAATACCTGGCTTTGATTGACTTAGCATTGAGGTTCTCAAGAAAGTTGGTAACGTTCGCCAACGGCTTGACTCTCGATCATCTAATTCATAGATGAAATTAATATGCCCATCACTAAAATGAATATTAATTCCTTTCTCTGAACACGAACTTATATTCTCGCTGAAGCCGATGAGGATGGCGGAAAGAAAGGCCCTCGTTAAAACGTTTGACTTTGTGCCTGTTGGTAACGCTCTCAAACGATTTGGCGCTCTACAGTAATATTCAAACCGTGGATTAAGGTATCTATTGCCAAAACTTTTCAGCGCACCTACCCACTGAGAACCTGCTTCGGCACTCCGAATCACAGGGTAGGTGATGCGATCGACTTAGTCGTTCGTCATTCGCAGAAGATGGTAACGTTCTCGATCAGTTTGACACTCGATCTTTGAATTCATGCATGAATTTATGGTGCCCGTTGTTACAATGCACTGTACTTTGTTTCACCAAATACAATGTTATACTCTCGATACAGCGGATTAGCTACTCGGAAGGTAAGGTCCTCGGTAATATGTATGACTCTATACCAATAGGTATTGATGTACAGCGATTTGACTCTGCACCTTAATATTTGTTCCCGGAAGTAGGGTGTATAAGGGCAATACCGTACAGCGAATTTACTCCCGGATTACCTGGCTTGACTCTCAGTATTACAGGATAGGTGTAACTATTGTCTTAGTTGTGCGACTTTCATGAAATGTGGGAATGTTCCCCAACGGTATGACGCTCTACCTTCGTATTCAAACATGAAATGAAGGTGCGCGTCCCTGAAATGTATACTAATTTGCTTCACTCATCACGAGGTTATAATCTCGATACAGCGTGTCAGCTTCTCGGAAGGTAAGATCTCCGGTAAAACGTTTGACTTTATAGGAATTGGTTACGTTCAACAACGGTTTTATTGCCAGCTTTAATATGTACACCATGAATTATGTCGTTTATTTTCAATACTGTTGTGTAGATTTACTCCCGGAATACTTGGTTTGACTTTCGGAATCGCAGAATATGTGAAGATATTGACTTAGCTGTTCGACTCCCAAAGAAGGTGGTAACGTTCTCGAACGGATTGACCGAAAATCTACTCATTCCTACATGAAATAAAGGTGCCCGTCGATGAAATGTATACTCATTTGTTTATCCGAACACGACATTATACCTTTGACATAGCGGGATTGATTATCGGAAGGTAATGCGTTCCGTAAAGTGTTTACTCTATACGAATTGGTAATGATATCCGACGGTTGGATTCACCACTATAATATTCATACCGTGAATTGCGGTCTCTGTTGCCAATGCTCTTCAGGGGGTTTACTCCTGGAGTGACTGCTTTGACTCACGGAATGAGAGGATAGTTGATGCTAGTGACATATCCGTTCGACCCTCAAAGAAGGTGGTAATGATCTCGAATCGTTTGTCCCTCGACCTTCTAATACATACATGAAATTAAGGTGCTCGTCAATAAACTGTATAATAATTTGCTTCTCTAAGCACAAAGTCATAGTTTCGATACTTCAGGGTATTTTCTCGGAATGTAAGAACTTCGGTAAAACGTTTGACTTTATAGGAATCTGTAACGTTCTACAACGGTTTGACTGTCTGCCATAATACGCAAACCATGAAGTATGGCATATATAGCCAATACTGATGTGTGGATTTACTCCCGGAATACCTGGATTGACTTTCGGGATCGCAGAATATGTGAAACTATTGGCTTAGCCTTTCGACTCTCAAGGATGGTGGAAACGTTCTCGAACTGTTTAACCCTGTACTTTATAATTCGCATATGTCAGACTCAATATTCATACCATGAACTATGGTGTCCAATGCCAATAATGTACAGGGAACTCAGTCCCGGAGTACCTCGTTTGACCATCGGAACCAATGGATACTTGATGCTATTGACTTAATTGTTCGACTCACAAAGAAGATGATATCGGTCTCGAACGATTAGACTCTCGATATTCTAATTCATACATGAAGTTAATGTGTCCGACACTGAAATGCAAACTAATTTGTTTCTCTGAACAGGAAGCCATAATCTCAATACAGCGTGTTAACTTCTCGGAAAATAAGGCCTTCGGTAAAGTGCCTGACTATATAGCAATATGTAACGTTCTACAACGCATTGACTCTGTTTTTCAATATCTATACAGTGAAATTACGTGTTTAATACCAATACAGCACAACGACTTTCGCCGCGGATGACCTCGTTTGACTCTTGGTTTCACAGGATTCATGAAGCTGCTGTCTTGGTCGTGTGACCCTTAAAGAAGGTGGCAACGTTTACGAAAGGCACTACTCATGATTTTTCTATTCGTATATGTAATTATGGCGCCCGTCATTAAAATGTATGCTAATATGTTTTCCTCACCACGAAGTTATACTCTCGATATAGGTGGATGTCTTCTCGTAAGGTAAGTCCTTCGGTAAGAAAGTTGACTCTATGGCAATAGGTATCGTTCTACAATGGTCTGTCTCTGTACATTAATATTTATAACGTGATATAGCGTGTGTACGGTTCTGCGGGTTTAGTCGCAGAATACATGGCTTGCCACTCGAGATCACAGGGGTGGTGAAGCTACTGACGTAGCCGTTCGTATCTCATAGAAGGTGGCAATGTTATCGAGCGGTTTGTCCACCGATCTTCCTACAGGTACATAGAATTAATGTGTCCGACTTCTGAAATGTCTATTAGTTTGTTTACGTGAGCACCAAGCATGACAGTCGCTGCAGAGGGTTAAATTCCAGGAAGGCAAGGTATTCGTTAAAAGATTTCCTTTATACCAATTCGTAATGATCTCCTACGGTTTGACTCAAAACATTAATATTCGTGCCGTGAACTAACGTGTATACTGTTTATACTGTGGTTTGACTCCCGGAAGACCTCGTCTGACTCCCGCAATCACAGGGTAGATACTACTTCGCTTCTTTCATTTCGAAATTATACCCTCGATACAGTGGGTTAAGTGTTGGGATGGTAAGACCTTCAGTAAGAGGTTTGACTCCATACCATAAGGTAAGGTTCTTCAATGGCTTGGCTTTGTACTTTAATATCAATAGCCTGAAATATAATGTCTAATGCCAATACTGAACGGCGGATTTACTCCCGGTATGCCAGGTTTGACTCTCAGAATGACAGGATAGGGGAAGCTATTGACTCTGTCGATCTATTCTCGACGAGGGTGGTAACGTTCTCGCACGGTTTGACTTTCGGTTTTGCTACCCGTGCATGAAAGTACGGCGTCCGTCTGCTAAAATGTCCACTAATCAGTTTCCGTCAACAACGGGCGAGACACTCTCTACAGCTGGTTGATATTCTCGGAAGGTAAAGTATTGCGTGAAGAGAATGACTTTATACCAATTGGTTATATTCACCGACCGTTTGGCTCTCTAGCGTAATATTCAGCACTCTAAATTAAGTTGTCGAATGCCAATACCGTTTAGCGGATATACTCCTGGAATATCTAGTTTGACTATCGGAATAACAGGACAGGTGAAGATATTGACATAGCTGTTCGTCTCACAAAGAAGATGGTAACGTTCTCAAACGGCCTTACTGGCGAGTTTGCCACTCATGAATGAAAATTGCATGTCCAGCAGATTAAATGTGTACTAATCCGTATACGCGAACAATTAGCACGGCACTCGCTATAACGGGATATGCTCTCGTACGGTTGGGTATTCGGTAAGAAGAAGGACCTTATACGAATTGGTAATGACCTCCGTCTGCTTGACTCTCTACCTTAATATTCATACCGTGAACTGTGGTGTCAATTGCAAAACTGCTCAACGTCTTTGCTCCCAGAATACCTGGTTTGACTTTCAGAATCACAGTATAGGTGAAGCTGTTGACTTAGCCGATCGACTCCCAAGGAAGGTGATATCGTTCCCTATCCGATTGACCCTGGATCTTCTAAATAGCACCTTCAATTATGGTGACTGTCTCTAAAATTCATATTAACTTGCTTCTCTGAACATGAAGTAATACTCTGGATACATCGAGTTTGGTCCCGGAATGTAAGGCCTTCGGTAGAAAGGGTGACACAATACCAGTATGGTACTTTCTACAACGGCATGTCTCTGTACGGTACTATTTATACTGTGGATTACGGTGTCTATTGTCTGTACTATACTGCGTATAGACATCGGAATTCCTGCTCTAGCTCTCGGAATGACAGGGTAGGTGAAGCTATTGACTTAGCAGTTCGACACTCAAAAAGGATGCTAACGTTCTCGAGACGTTTGCCTCTTGAATATGCTAGTTATACGTGAAACTGAAGTTTCCGTCTGCTGAAATGCATACTCATTTTATTCCGCGAAGACTGTGCTAGACACTCGCTACGACGGGTTAGTTTCTCGGATGGTAAGGTATTGGGAAGGAAGTATTACTTTATTGTAATTGATAATGTTTTCCGGCGGTTGGCCTTCAGAACCTTAATATTTATACCGTCAAATAAGTTGTGTGTGGCCAATATTCTTCGGCGAATGTCCCGGAATACCTGGTTTGACTCTTGCAAGCGCAGGATATGTGAAGCTACTGACTTGGCCGTCCGACTCTCAAAGAAGCTATTGTGTTAACTGCTCGAATCTCAAGGAAGGTGGTCACATTCATGAACGGTTTGACCCTGGGTGTTCTAATTCATACACGAAGGTAAGGTGCCTGATTTCTATTTCCTGAGCTCGAAATTATTCTCTCGTTACAGCGGGTTAGCTTCTCGAAGGTAAGGCCTTCTGGTAAGAGTTTGACTCTATTGCAAAAGGTCTCGTTCAACAACGGTTTGACTCTGTACACTAATATCTATGGCCTGAAATAAGATGTCTAATGCCGATACTCGGCAGCGGACACCCTCGGTTTTCTCGGGTTGCCGCGCGAAATCACGGGCTATGTGTATGTATTGACATAGCCGTTCGACCCTCACAGAAGGTAGTAACGTTCTCGAACGGCTTGACACTTGTTCTTCCTATTCATAATGAAAACAAGGTCCCAGTCGCAAAACTGTTTACCAATTTGATCCTCTAACCTCGCATATATACTCTCGATGAAGCCGCTGATTTTCGCGGAAGGTAAGGTCTTCGATAAAACGTTTGACATTAAAGCAATTGGTAACGCCTCCAAACGTTTTGACGCTCTACATTAATATTGAAACCGTGAAATTATCTGTCTATTGCGAATACTGTTCAGCTGATTTACTCCCGGAATACCTACTTTGACTCCCGGAATCTCGGGATGGGTTGAGGCTGTTCACTCAGCCGTTCGATTCAACAATATCGTGCAAACGTTCTCGATCGGTTTGACACTCGACCTTCCAATTTCTGTCATGGAATTAAGGAGCCCGTCATTAAAACTAATAGTAATATTTTCCGCTGAACACGATTTCATACTCTCGACACGGCAGTATAGATTCACCGCAAGAAAGGCTTCCGGTAAAGGGGTTGCATCTATACCAGTGGGTACCGTTCCTAGCAGGTTGACGGCCAGCTTTAATATTCATACCGTCAACCAATGTGTCTATCGGCAATACGCTGCAGCGTATTTACCGCCGCGTACCAGATTTGTCTATCGGAACCACAGGATAGGGCAAGCTATTGGCTGACCCGTTCGAATCTCAAAGAAGGTAGCAACTTTCCCCAACGGTTTGACACTCGATCGTCCTATTCATAATGAAATTGAGGTACCAGCCTCTAAAATGTCTACTAACTTGTTCCTCTGAACACCTTATCATACTGTCGATATAGCGCGTTAGGATTTCGTAGGGTAAGGTCATGAGTAACACCTGTGTCTTGATACCAATTGGAATGCTTCTCAATAGACTAGAAGCTCCACTTTAATATTTAAACCGTGAATTAAGCTGTATCATACCAATATTGTTCAGGGCGTGAAGCTATGGACATATCCGTTCGTCTCTAACAGAAGATGGTACCGTTATAGAACGGTTTGATTCTCGATCTTGTAATCCATACACGAGGATGAGGTGCTCATCACTGAAATGAATACTAATTTCATTTTCTGGGCACATAGTTAAACTATCGATACAGTGGGTTAGGCTTTCGGCCTGTAAGGCTTCCTGTAAAGCGTTTGACTTTATACCAATTGGTAACGTGCTGAAACAGTTTGTCGCTCTACTTTAGTATCCAAGCTGTGATTTACGGTGCCTATTCACAATAATGTTGAGCAGATTTCCTCCCGGAGTACCTCAAATGACGCTGGGAATCATAGAATAGGTGAACCTGTTGACGGGGCCGTTCGATCCTAAAAGGAGGTAGTAACGTTACGGATAAGTTTTTATCTCTCGGCCTTCCTAATTCATACATGAATTTATGGTGCCCGTTGCTACAATGTATTATATCTGTACCACTAAATACTATGATATAGACTCGATAGTGCGGATTAGCTGCTTGTCGGGAGGTAAGGTCTTCGGTAAAGGGGATACCTTCACGCAAATTGTTAACGTTCTTAATCCATTTCACGGTCTACTTTAATAGTCATACCGTGAATTAAGGTATCTAATGCCAATGCCGATGAGTGGATTTACTCCAGGAATACCTGCTTTCTCTCGTGGAATGACGGGATAGGTGTAGCTATTGATTTAGCCGTTCGACTCCCAAAGAAGGACACATCGTTCTCGATCGGTTTGACGCTCGATCGATTCATACTTGGAACTATGGTGCCTGCCACAAAAATGTATACTAATTTGTTCCTCTGCATACCATGTTATACTCGCGATACAGCGTGATAGGCTTTCGGATGGTAAGGTATTCGGAGAAAAGAATGGCTTTATACAAATTGATAATGTTCTCCGGCGATTTGACGCACTACTGTAATATTCAAGCCGCGAATTAAGCTGTCTATTGCCAAAACATTTCAGCGGACTTACTCCTAGAATACCCAGATTGATTCATGGAAACACAAGTTAGGTGAAGGTACTGACTTGACCGTTCGACTCTTGTGGAAGCTATTTTGTTATCTGTTCTAATCTCAAGGAAGGTGGTCACGTTCTCGAACGGTTTGACATTCGATCTTCTAGTTCATACATGAAATTAAGGCGTCCGTCTGCTAAAATATCTACTAACTTATTTCTCTGAACACGAAGTTATACTCACGATACAGCGGCTTATGTTCTTGGAATGTAGGGAATCCGGTAAGGAATATGACGTTATACCAATGCGTAACAATCTCAAACAGTTTGACTCTATAGTTTCCTACATATACCGTGAATTAATGCTTCAATTACCAATACCGTGCAGTGGATTTACTACTGGAGATCCAGGCTCGACTCTGGTAATCACGGCATAGGAGAACCTATTGACTTTGCCGATGGGCCATCATAGAATGTGGTAATGGACTCAAACCGTTTGACCCTCGATTTTCCATTTCATAAGTAATATTCACGTGTCGACTCTAAAATGTGTACTAATTTGTTTCTCTGATCACGATGATACTCCCTCGGAACAGCGGGATGGGTTCTAGGAAAATAAGTTATCCGTTAAAACGTTTGACTTTATGCCAGTTTGTAACGTTGTAAATCGGTTTGACGCTCTACCTTAATATTCAAACTGTGAAATAAAGCGTCAATAGCCAATACAATTCACCGGGCTTAATCTTGGATTACCTGGTTTGACTCTCGAAATCACAGGATAGATGGAGCTGTGACTTTTCCGTCCGACTCTCAAAGAGGGTGGAAACGTTCCCGAACGGTTTGACATTCGATTTCCCAATTCATGCATGATATTAAGGTGCTCGTCAATAAAGTGTATACAGGTTGGTACCTCTAAGAACGGTGTTGTACTCTCTATACAGCGGGTCATTTTTTCAAAGGGAAAGTCGTTCTGTAAGTAGTTTAACAGTGCAAGAATAGGTAATGTTCTGCAACGGCTTAACTGCCTGCTTTAATATTCAAACCGTGAAATGAGGTGTCTATGGCCAATACTATACAGCGAATTTACTCTCGAAATATCAGGTTTGACCTTCGGAACGACAGGATATGGGAAGCTACTTTCTTAGCCGTTCGTCTCTCACAGGAGGTGGTAGCTACCTCGAACGGTTGGAACCACGATCTTCTTATTCATAATGAAATCAAGGTACCCGTATTTAATACGTTTACTAGTGTGTATCCCTTAACACGTAGCAATACTCTCGATACGGCGGATTACATTCTCGGACGCTAAGGCATTCGGTGCACCGTTTGACTTTATAGCAATTAGTAACGTTTTCACACGGTGCGACGCTGTATTTAAATATTCACTCCCTGAATTTATATATCTATCACAAATGCTGCACGCCTGATTCACTTCCTCAATACCTGATTTGACTCTCGGAACCACATGTCATGTGAAGTTATTGACTCAGCCGTTCGTCTCCCATAGAATGTCGTAACGATCTCGAGCAGTTTGACCCACGGTCTTCTAATTCATACATGAAGTTAAGGTGCCCGTCACTAAAATGTATAAAAATTTGTTCCCCTGAACAAGATGTTATACTCTCGGTACGGCGATATATGCTTCGTATGGCAAGGTCTTCGGTAAAACAATTGACATTACACCATTTGCTTGCTCTCATAAATGGATTGACGCTATACTTTAATATTCAAACCGTGAATTAAGGTGTCTACTGCCAATAGAGCGCAGGACATTTACTCCCGGAATAACTGGTTGGACTCTGGGAATCATAGGGTATGTGAAGCTACTGACTTAGCCGTTCGACTCTCAAAAGCGAGGTACCGTTTACGAACGGTTTGATACACGATTTTCTTTTTTATACATGACATTAGGTTGATCCTCTATTAAAATGTATGCTAATTCGGCCCTTTCAGTACACTGTTATACAGCAGGCTAGGTTTTCGTAGGGTAAGGTTCTCGGTGTAGCGATCGACTCTATACCAATCGGTAACGCTCTACAGCGGTTTGACGGTCTGCTTCAATATTCAAGCCGTGAAATGAGGCGTTTATTGCCAATACTGTTCAGGGCACTTTCTCCTTGATTACCTGGTATGACTCTCCGAATCACAGGATAGGTGAAGCGATTGACTTACACTTTCGACTCTCACATACGGTGGAAACGTTCTCTATCGGTTTAACCCTCGACCTTCCACTTCGTGCATGAAACAAAGATGCTCGTCACTGGAATGAATTCTAAATTCCTGCTCAGAACATTAAGTTATGCTCTCGGTGAAGCGGGTGAGGTTCGCTGAATGTACGGCCTACGGCAGAACGTATGACTTTATATCAATTGGTAACTTTCACAAACGGAGTGCCGCTCTACTTTAACATTAAAGCCGAGAGTTAATGTGTCTATTCCCAACACTGTTCAGCGAATTTAATCCCGGAATACTTGTTTGTCTCTTAGAATCGCTGGATCTGTGAAGCTATTGACTTAGCCGTTCGAATCCCAAAGAAGGTTGTAACGGTCACGAACGATTTGACATTCGATCTTCGATTTCTTACAAGAAATTAAGGTGCCCGTCACTAAAATTAATACAAATTTGTTGCTCTTGACATGAAGTTGTACTCTCGATACAGCGAGCTTGGTGTACGGGAGGTATGGCCTTCGGTAGATTTTTGACACAATACCAATTGGTAATGTTCTACAAAGGATTGACTCCATACTCTAATATTCATACCGTGAAATAGTTTGTCTAATACTAACACTGATCAGCGGATTTACTCCCGGGATACCTGGATTGGCTCTCCGAATCACTGGATGTGTGAAGCTATTGACAAAGCCGTTCGATTCTCAAAGAAGGTGGTAACGTCGTCAAAATGTATGACCCTCGACCTATAATTCATACACGAAATTAAGGTGCCCGTCACTAAAGTAAGTGTATAATTGGCTTCTCTGAACACGAAGTAATACCCTCGATATAGGGTGGTAGCTTCTCGGAAGGTAAGGTCTTCTTTAAAACGTATAGCCATATACGAATTAGTAACGTTCTCAAACGGAGAGTTGCTCTACTTTAATATTCAAACCGTGTATTCATTTGTCGGATGCCAATACTGTTCAGCGGATTACCTCGCGGATTGTCTGGTTTGTCTGTCTGAATCACAGGATACGCGAAGCTAATAGCTTAGCCGTTCGCCACTCAAAGGAGGTGGTATCGTTCCAAAGGGGTTTGACACTCGATCGTATATCTCATACATAACAGTATGTTCCCGTCACTAAATTGTAAACTAATGTCTTCCTCGGAGCACAAATTGTCGCTCTCGATACTGCGGATTATGTTCCCGGAAGGTTAGGTATTCGGTAAACGTTTTGAATCTATACTAATAGATAACATTCTACAACGGTTTCACTATGTACTTTAATATTCATATCGTGAATTAAGGTGTCTACAGCCACTACTTCTCACCGGATTACTCCTGGAATACTTGGTTCAAATCTCCGCATCACAGTATTAGGGAAGCTACTGAACCAGCCGTTCGATTCTAAAGGTATGTGGTAACGTTCTCTAACAGTTTGACTCCCGATTTTGATTTTTATATTTTAAATTGTGGTGCCTGCCTGCTAGCATGTCTCCTATTCTGTTTCCGTCAACATTAAGCAGGACACACGCTACAGCGGGTTAGGCTTTCGAAAGGTAATGTATTCGGTATGAAGAATGATCTTATACGAATACGTAAGGTTCTGCAACGGTTTGACGCGTTACGAGTACTCAAACCGGGAATTATGGTGTCTCTTGCCAACACTGTAAAGCGGATTTACTACTGAATAACTGGTTTGACTCTAGGAATCACCGGATAGGTGAAATTACACACATAACCGTTCGTTTCTCAGAGAAGGTGGTAACGTTCTCGAGCGGAATGACTTTCTTTTCATACATGAAGTAAAGATGTCCGTCACTGAAATGGTGGCTATTTTCTGTCGCTGAACACGCAGTTATACTCTCGATACAGCGGGATAATTTTTCGGGGGGTGTCGTCTCCGGAAAAACGTTTGACTTTATAGGAAATACCAACTACATCTAACAGTTTCACGCTTTGCTTCAATAATCAAACCGTGAATTAAGGTGTCTATTGTCAATACGGTTCAGCGCCTTTACGCCCTCAATACCTGGTTTCGCTCTCGGAATCACGGGGTAACTGCAGCTAGTGACTTAGCTGTGCGAGTCCAAAAGATGGTGGTAACATTCTCGAACGATTTGACTTTCAATCCTCTAATTCGAACATGAAGTTAACGTACCTGTTAGTGAAATGAATACTAATTTCTTTCTATGATCTGGAAGCTATACTCTCGATGAAGCGGGTGAGGTTCGCGGAATTTAACACCTTCGGCAATATGTTTGACTTTATACCAGTTGGCAAAGTTCTATAACGGTTCGACGCACTTCATCAATATTTGGACCGTAAACTAAGGTCTCTATTGCCAATAATGTCCAGCGGAGTTACTCCGGGTATACCAGATTTAACACCCCGAATCACAGGATAGATGAAGATATTGACATATCCGTTCGTCTCTCACAGAAGTGGTAACAATCTCAAACCGTTTGACGCTCGATCTTCGAATTCGAGCATGAAATTTACGTGCCCGTCAATAAAATGTATTCAAATTTCTTCCACCCAACAAGAAGTTATACTCTCGATATAATGCGATGGGATTTCGGAAGTTAATGTCATCATTGAAGAGCTTGACCCTATAACTGTACGAAACATTCTTCCACGGTTCGACTCTCTACATTATTATTCATACCTCGAATTGAGGAGTCTATTGCCAAAACTGTTCAGCGTATTTACTCCCGGAATACATGGTTTGACTCACGGAATCAAAGGATAGATGAAGATATTGACTTAGCCGCTCGACTCTCAAAGTAGGTGGTAACGATCACGAACTGTTTGACCATCGATCTCCTTATACATATATGAAGTTAAGGTGCCCGTTACTGAAATGTAGACTTGATGCTCTACGTTAATATCCAAACCGGGAATTATGGTGTCTACTGCAAATACTCAACTGCGGATTCACGCCAGGATTTCCTCATTGGACTCTCGGAATCACAGGATTGTTCAAGCTATTGCCTTATCTGCGCTAATCCCGAAGGAGGTGGTCAGGTTCTCGAACGGTTTGACACTCGATCTTTTAATTCATACATGAAATTATTGTGCCAGTGGCTAAAAGGTATAATATTTGATTTCTCTGAGCACGAACTTATACCCTGGATAGAGATGGTTATG
>NIJG01002631.1:9250-21186 GCA_002201625.1 Euglossa dilemma
TATAATGTCTACTAAGTTGTTTCCGTGAAGGATAACTAAGACAGTGACTACAGGGACCTGGGTTGTCGCAAGGTAAGGTCTCCGGTAGAACGATTGTCGTTATACCAATTGGTAACGCTTTCAAACGTTTTGACGCAATACTTTAATGTTCAAACTGTAAATCAAGGTGTCTATTCACAAAACTGTTCAGCGGATTTACTCCATGCATACCTGGTATGACTGTCGGAAACACAGAATATATGATGATATTGACTTAGTTCTTCGATTATCATAGAATTTGGTAACAGTCTTGAACGGTTTGACCCCCGGAGTCCTAATTCATACATCAAATTATGGAGCTCGTCACTAAAACGTATACTAGTTCAAACCTCTGATCACTTTGTTATACTCCCTATACAGGATGTCAGTTGTTCGGAGGGTAAGGCATTGTGTAACAAGATTGACCCTACACGAATATGTAGTGTTATGCAACGGCTTGGTGGTCTGCTTTAATATTCAAACCGTGAATTGCAGTGTCCAAGGTCAATATTGTGTAGCGGATTTACTCCCGGAATACCTGGTTTGGCTCTCGAAATCATAGGATAGGTGATGCTATTGACGTAACTGTGCGACCCTCAAAGCAGGTGGTAACGTTCTCGAACGGTTTGTGTCTTGATTTTGCTGCTCATACATGAAAATACGGTGTCCGTCTGATCAAATATCTACTATCTTGGTTCCGCCACCACTAAGCCAGACACTCCCTACAGCATCTTATGCTTCTCGGAAGGAAATGCCCTCAGTAAAAGGTTTGATTCTATACGAATGGGTAACGCTCTACAAGTGCTTTATGCTCTACTCTAATATTCAATCCCTGAATTAGGGGTTAATTGCCAACTTGGTTCTGCGGATTTACTCCCGGTAAACCTTTTTGTCTATCAAAATCACAGCACAGGTGTAGCTTGTGATTCAGGATTCCGATGCTCGAAGTGGTTGATCACGTTCTCGAACGGTCTAATATTCATTCCTTTAATACGTGTATGAAATTAAGTCCCCCGTCACAAAAATGTATACTAACTTGCTTCTCTGAACACGATGATATACTCAAGATACAGCGGGTTAGCTTCACGACGGTATGGGCTTCTGTGATAGGTTTGACTATGTAGCAATAAGTAATATCCTACAACGGTTTGGATCTGTATATTAATATTTATACCGTGAATTAATGTGTCTATTGTCCATGCCGGTCAGTGGATTTACTCCAGGATTACCTGTCTCCGATAGGCGAACCAGGTATACCGAGAGTAAATCCACTGATCCGAATTGGCAACAGACACATTAATTCACGGTTTGAATAACAATTAAAGCACCGAAACGTTTGAGGACATAACCTATTTGAATAAATTGTAACCGTTTACCGAAGATCTTATCCTCCCAGAAAATAACCCGCTGTATCGAGAGCATAATTTCGTGTTCAGGGAAAGAAATTGGTATCCATTTTAGTAACGGGCACCTTAACGTCATGTATGAGTCAGAAGATCGAGTACCAAACTGTTCGAGAACGATACTAATCTCTGTGAGAGACGAACGGCTTAGTCAATATCTTAACCAATCCTGCGATTCCGAGAGTAAAACCAGGTATTCCGCGAGGTAATCCGCTGGACAGTATTGGCAATAGACATCTGAGTCCACGGTTTGAATATTTAAGTACAGCGGCACACCGTATGAGAAATTACCAATTGCCACACAGACAAACGTTTTAGTGAAGGCGCTACCTTTCGTGCGCACCACCCGCGTAATCGAGAATATAACTTCGTCTTCAGGGAAAGAAATTAGTATTCATTTGAGTGACGGGCACAATTAGCTTCATGTATGAATTAGAAGACGGATAGCCACTCCGTTCGAGAACTTTGATATATCCTGTGATAGACTAGCGGCTATATCAATAGCTTCACCAATCCTGTGGTTCCGAGAGTCAAACCAGATATTCCGGGAGTAAATCCACTGTACAATATTGACCTTAGACACAGAAATTCACGGTTTTAATATTAATGTAGATCGTCAAAGCGTTGCACGGCTTTAGTTATTTGCATAGAGACAAACTCAATACCGAAGGCCTTACCTTCCGGGAAAACCGACACTCTGTAGGAGGAGCTGTGCTTCGTATTCATGGAAACATATCACTAGATATTTTAGAGACGGGCACCTTAAATTTATGTATGAATTAGAAGGTCGGGTATGTAACCGTTGGTGATCTTTACCACCTTCGTCGTGAGCCGAACGGATAAGCCAATAGATTCACCAATCGTGTGATTCTGAGAGTCAAACTAGGAATTCCGGGAGTAGATCGGCTGAACAGTATTGGCAATAGACACCTGAGACCACGGTTTGAATATTTAAATAGAGCGTCGAATCGTATGAGATCGTTACCAATTGCTACACAGTCAAACGTTTTTGTGAAGACGCAAGAGAAAGAAGTTGATATTCATTTCAGTGGCGGGCACATTATCATCATGTATGAATAAGAAGATCGAGCGACAAAACGCTCGATGAGTTTGCCACCTTCTGTGAGTGACGACCAGCAAAGTGAACAGCTTCTCCTATCCTGGGATACTTAGAGTCAACTAGGTACTCCTGCAGTACATGCGAGGAACAGTATTGGCATCAGACACTCAATTTCACGGTATATATACCACAGTGCAGGGTAAAACCGTTGTTGAACGATAGATACTGGTATAGAAATAGTAGGTAATGTTCTACAACTGATGTAGGCCTGCTTTAATATTCAAACCGTGTATTGAGTTGTCTATTGCCAATACCTTACAGCGCAATGACTATTTACTTAGCCCTTCGCCTCTCACAGGAGGTGGTAACAATCTAGAACGGTTTGACACTGGATCTTCTCAGTCATTATGAAATTAATGTCCCCGGCACTAAAATGTTTACTAATTTGATCCCCTGAACTCGAAGCTATGCTCTCGATGAAACGTGTGATGCTCGCGGATGTAAAGGCCTTCGGAAATACATTTCACTTTATATCAGTTGGTTACGTTCACAAACGGTTTGACGCTGAATTCTAATATTCAAACCGTGTATGAAGGTGTCTATTGCCAATACTATTTTGTGGATTTACTCCAGGAATTCCGGGTTTGACTCTCGGAATAAAATGATATGGGAAGATAATGACTTAGCCCTTGGACTCTCAAGGAAGGTGATAACGTTCTAGAACGGTTTGACCCTCGACCTTCTAATTCATACACGAAGTTAATGTGCCCGTCTCAAAAATGTGCGAATTTGCTTCTCTCATCGCGCAGTTATAATCCCGACACAGCGGGTCAGCTTCTCGAAAGGTAATGCCTTCGGTAGGATGTTTAACTTCACAGCAATGGGTAACATTCTATAACAGTATAACGGTCTGCCTTAATATTCGTAACTTGAACTATGGCATCTATTGCCAATCAAGTCCTGTGCATTTCCTCCCGAAGTTCATGATTTTCCCCCCGGAATCACAGGATTGGTGTAGCTATTGACTCAGCCATTTGACCCTCAAAGGGTGTGCTAAGGATCCTGAACGGTTTGACCCTCAACCATCTAAATCCTACATGAAACTATGGTGCCCGTCACTAAAATGTATACTAGTTTTCTCTCTGAACACGAAGATATAATCTCGATACAGCGGGTTATATTTTCGATGGGTATGGGCTTCAGTAAAACGTTTTGCCTTATACCCGTTGATAACGCCCTCAAACAGTTTGACGCTCTACTATAGGATTCAATCCGTGATTTAAGGTGTCTCTTGCCAATACTGTTTAGGGAATTCACTCCCGCATTACATTATTTGTCTCTCAGATTCACAGGATTGGTGAAGCTATTGACTTAGATGTTCGACTCTCACAGAAGCGGCAACGTACTAAAGCGGTTTGGCTATGAATTATCTGACTCGTACATGACGTTAAGGTGCCCGTCACTGACATGAATACTAATTTCATTCTCTGAGCACGAAGTTATACTCTCGATACGACGGGTTAGCAACTCCGAAGGTAAGGACATCGGTAAATCTTGCGACTTTATAGCAATTCGTAACGTTCTCAAATGATTTTGCAATCTACGATAATATACAAGCTGTGATATAAAGTGTCTCTTGCCAATACTTTTCAGCGGATTTACTCCGGAATAGCAGGTTTGACTTTCCGAACCGCAGGATACGTGAAGCCATTGATTTAGCCGTCCCTCACTCACAGAATGTGGTAACATTCTCGAACGGTTCGATTCTCGATCACAATATTCATAATGAAATTAAGGACACATTCACTAAAATGTTTACTAATATGTATCCCTAAACACGCAGCTATACTCTCGATACGGCGGGATAGATTCTCGGAAGGAGAGGGTTTCGGTAACAGGGTTAACGCTATGCGAGTGGGTAATGTTCTTCAACGGTTTGGCGATCTGCTTTAGCATTCGTACCGTGAATTAAGATGTCCGTTGCCAGTGGTATACAGTGAATTGACTCCCGGAATACCATGTGAGATCTTCAGAATGTCAGGATAGGTGCAGCTGCAGATCTAGAATTTCGGCACTCGAGGAAGGTGGCGGCTCTCGAGGTTGTGGAAAGATTTGACGGTCGCTCTTCTAATTCTTCCTTAATTAAGGTGTACGTCACTAAAATGCGTACTAATATGTTTTCTCGGACACGAAATTATTATCTCGATACAGCGAGTTATGTCGGCAGGTAAGGCCTTCAGTAAGAAGAGTTACTCTATATCAATTGATATGATCTCCGACAGATTGACTATCTGCTTTAATGTGCATACCGTGAAGTATGGTGTCAATTGCCTATATAATTCAGGAGATTTAATCCAGGAATATCTGGTTTGACTCTCGGAATCACAGAATGGGTGACACAACTGACTTAGCCGTCCGACTCTAATAGATGGTGATAACGTTCTATAACGGATTAACACCCGATCTTCTAATTCATACATCAAATTAATGTGCCAGTCATTAAATTGCATACGAATGCCTTTTTTCTGATCACGGAATTACACTCTCGATACGGCGAGTTGGCTTCTCAGAAGGTAAGGCTTTCGGTAAAAGGTTTGTATCTATACATGTGGGTACCGATCTTGAACGGGTTGACCCACCGCTTTATCATTCATACCGTTGAATTAAGGTGATCATTGCCAATACGCTTCACCGCATTTACTCCCGAAATATCTGGTTTAACTTTCGGAATCGCTGGATATGTAAAGCTATTGACGTAGCGGTACGAATCTCAAAGAAGATCACGAACGCTTTGACCATCGATCTTCTTATACATAAATGAATATAACGTGCCCGTCACTAAAGTGTGTTCTCGTGTGTTTCTCTGCACACTATGTTATTCTCTCGATACAGCGGGTTAGTTTTTCGGAGTGTAATGTCCTTGGTCAAACGGTTGACTTTATAGCAATCAGTAACGTTCTCACACCGTGTGACGCAGTATTTTAATAGTCAATCCGCGTACCAAAGTTTGTGCTGACAATACTGTACAGCACATGCACTCCCGGAATATCTCGCTTGACTTTGGGAATCAAAGGATATATAATGGTATTGGCTTACCAGGTCGAAACTCATAGAAGGATATAACGTTATCGAAAGGACTGACACTCGACCTTCTGATTCATACGTGAAACTAAGGTGCACGTCACGTTGGTGTATATTAATTTGTTTCCCTGAACACGAAGTTATACCCACGATACTGCGGCGCATGTTCTCGGAGGGCATTGTATGCCAAAAATAGTGTGACGTTAAACCAATTGGCAGCGGTCTCAAACGGTTTGACTCTCTACATTACGATGCATGCCGTGAACTAAGGTGCCTATGTCCGATAATGTTCAGCGTATGTTCTCCTGGAATACCAGATTGGACCATCGGAATCGCAAGAAAAGGTGAAGATATCGACTCAGCCGTCCGAGTCTCAAAGAAGGTGGTTTCGCTATCAAAAGGTTTGGCACTAGATTACCTAATTGAATTTATAATAGATATAATAGATTTAAGATGTCTATTGCCAATACTGTACAGTGGATTTACTAGTGGAATACTTGATGTAACTCTTGGAATCACAGGATAGGTGAAACTATTGCCTTAGATGTGCCACTCACAAAAGTGGTGGTAACGCTCTCGAACGGTTTGACACTCGAGCTTGATACTCGTGCACTAAATTGAGATGCCCCACACGAAAATGTATTCTAATTTGTACCTCTGATCACAAAGTTATACTTTCAATACAGCGGGATCCTATCTCGGAAGGAGAGGCCTTCGGCAAAAAGTTTGACTCTATACCAATATGTAACGATCTACGACGGTTGGACTCTGTACAATAATATTTGTTTTGTGAATTAGGATGACAATGGCAAATATAATGAAGCGGATTTACTTCTGTAATACCTGGTTTGATTTTCGGAATCACATGATAGGTGAAGCTATTGACTAAGCCGCTCGATTTGCGTAGAAGTTTGTAACGTTTAGGAACAGTGTGACACTCGATCATTTGATTCATACATGAAGTTATGGTGCCCGTAATTAATATGTATTGTAATTTGTTCCATTGAACACGATGTTATACTTACGATGCAGCTGGTTCGCATTTCGGAAGGTAAGGCCTCCAGAGAAACGTTTCTCTTTATACCAATTGGTAACGTTCTCAAACGGTTTGACGTTCTATTGTAATGTTCAAACCGCGGGAGAAGGTGTTCATTACCAATAGTGTACAGCGGATTGACTCCCGGCACACCTGTTTTGCCTATTGGAATACCAGGACAGGTGAAGCTATTGACTTAGACGCTTGTCTCTCACGGAAGGTGGTATCGTTCTGGAACTGTTGGACCCTTGATCTGCTAATTCATGCAGGAAATTAAGGTGACCGTCACTGAAATGTATACTAATTCGTTTCACTGAACACCATGTTATATTCTCGATGCAGTGGGTTAGACTTTCGGAGGGCATGGTTTTCAGAAAAACGTTTGACTCTATACCAATAGGTAACATACTACAAAGGTTTGACTGTGTACTTTAATATTTATACCGTTAAATAAGGTGCCCGATGACAATACTGAACAGCAGATTTACTCCATGAATACGTGGTTTGAATCTCGGAATCAATGGATAGGTGGAGCTATTGACTTAACCGTTCGTGTCGGAAGGAGGGTGGTAACGTTCTCGAACGGCTTGGTCTTCGATCTTCTAATTCATACATGATGTTTATGTGCCCATCACTAAAATGTATTCCTATTTCTTCATCTGTGCACGATGTTATACGCCTTATACAGCGCGTTATGCTATCGGAGCGTAAGGTCTTCGGTAAGACGTTTGACTTTATACCAGTTGGTTGTTTTCTCCGGTGGATAGACACTCTATTTTAATGTTCATACAGTGAATTATGGCATCTACTGCCAATACTGTTCTGAGGATTTATTCCTGGAATACGAGGCTTCACTCTCGGAATAGCAGGATAAGTGAAGCTGATAACTCAGCCGTTGGACTCTCAAAGCAGGTGGTAACGTTCTCGGACAGTTTGACTCTCGATCTTCTAATTCATACCAGAAATTAACGTGCCCGTCACTAAAATATGTACTAATTGACTTCTCTGAACACGAAGTTATTCTCTCGATACAGCGGGTAAGGTTCGCGAGGCGAAATGTATTCGGTAAAAAAAATGTCTTCATACAAATTGGTAACGTTCTCATAAAGTTCGACTCTCTATTTTTATATTTAATCCATCAATTAAAGTGTCTGGTGCCAAAACTGTTCCGCGGATTTACTATCGGCATACCTGGTTTCACTATCGGAATCGCAGGGTGGGTGAAGCTATTGACTTATCCGATCGATTCTCAATGAAGGTAGTAACGTTCCCGAACGGTTTGATCCTCGATCGTCTAATTCAAACATGAAATACTGATGCCCGTCTCTAAAATGAATACTAACATCATCGCTGTACACCATGTTATACGCCAAATACAGTGCGTTATGCTATTGGAGCGTAAGGTTTTCGGAAATACATTTCACTTTATATCAGTTGGTAACGTTCACAAACGGTTTAATGCTGAGTTCTAATATTCAAACCGTGAATTAAGGTGTCTATTGCCAATACTATTCTGCGAATTTACTCCAGGAATTCCGGGTTTGACTCTCGGAATCAAAGGATATGGGAAGATTTTGACTTAGCCCTCGGTCTCTCAAGGAAGGTGATAGCGTTCCCGACCGATTTGACAAGAAATTTTTCTATTTCTACATGGATATAGGACTTCCGTGTGCTAAAAAGTCTACTAATTTGTATCCGTGAACACTAAGAATCACATTCGGTGTAGATGGTTAGGTTCTCGGAAGGTAAGGCCTTCGGTAAGACGTCTGACTTTATACAAACCCGTAACGCTCGCAAACAGTTTGACGCTCTACTTTAATATACAAACAGTGAACTAAGTTGTCTATTACCAAGATTTTTCAGCGGACTTACTCTCAGAATATCTAGTTTAAGTCTCCGAATCACAGGATTGGTGATGTTCTACACTTAGCCGTTCGTCTCTAACAGAAGGTGATAACGTTCTCGAGCGGTTTGACGCTCGATCACTTAACACGTAGAGTGATACGCCGGTCCCTAGGGACCGGCAGTAGACTTTCCATTCAGCCGGCGCCGGTCCCTGGGGATGAGATCGGCATTGTCAAGGGTTTAATTATAAATAACGATAAAAAATTTAAGTTAAAATTTAATGAAGTTTATTAAAACATTGTAAACAAAAACGTGGCTGAGAGTTGCGCATATTACTGTAGGTAACAACTCTTTTCGTGTTTTTCTTCGCAATGTCGTGCCCGTGCATTTTTGCATTCGTGCTATGACATTCAGCACAGTATTTTCGCACATTATGAGCCTGTCCTTCTTTTTCATGATGTTTGTGGATACGACTACTTGTACTGGCCACAACTGGAGTTTGCACGCGTGAATGTTGGATGCGAGCTGCTACCAATTGTTTCCGGAACATTGTAATGGATATATTCGTCCCGGTTGCACTTTGATACATGTGTAACGCATTCACAACGGCAGTATTCAAAAGAAGAACGAAGGCTAATTTTCTGTACCACTTCAATGCTCTTTTAAGTGGACTGCTGTAGGACCTCATTTGATCGAATAGATCAAACGGCGTTTTTCCCTTATTGTAATCAATAACTATTTTTGGTTTACTGGAAACCCGTGTTCTAGTTGTTGCGTTTTCTATTTCCATAGAATGTTTGGTCGAAAGAACTGAAACATCCCTCTTGTCTTTACACTTCATGACTGTAATTCCGTTTCTGTTTTCTTTTGCAGTGACTTCTCCCCGTCTCAGTTTGGCTGTCACAACTGACTTTGGATTTTCTTTTCGATTTGGCCGAAGGGTACCCATCAAATGCATATTCCTTGATATTAATTTATTTGCTAAATCTACACTCGTATAATAATTATCTGTACATAAAGTTTGGCCTTTTTCCATCAAATCTTCACACAAATTCAGAACAACATTTGTGGGTGTTACATTTTCTCTGTCCAATGTTTTGCTAGTGTAGAAGCAATAGCTATAGGTGTAATTATGAGTGCAGCACAATTTAAATATTTTAATCCCATACCTGTGCCTCTTTTGATTTATGTACTGTCTAAATACGACCCGTCCACGGAATGGTATTATTGACTCGTGAATGCATATCATTTCGGTGGGATGATAATATTTTTTAAAATTTGAGTTTAGTTCGTTTAGAACAAATTCAGCCATGGACAGACGGTTGTAAGCATCAACTCCTGTGTTGTCAGCACAATGCAACATTCTCAAGAGAATTTGAAAGCTGTCTCAACACATTATTTTTTGTGGAAATGTGTGATCAAGCATTGGATTCTGGGACCAATATAGACTCAAAGATGGGAGTTTTACTAATCCCATCCACAAAATCAGTCCAAGAAACCGCATTATTTCATTTTCCACTGTTGGCTCCCATTTACTGCACCGTTCGGAGTCCACTCTACTTCGTGCGGCATAAATATTTGTTTTATCTGCTATATGTTCTCCGTCACATAAAGCCCATAAAAATCTTCCACTTTTTTACAATGTCGCACATGTTCATTACAAAGTTTGGCACCATGGGGACTTGTGAAGGATATTATATTTGGTTGGTAGCCTCGCGGTTCAAACCACTTGGTTGATTCACTAGTGCCGATATCCGTTAGTGAACTATCGGATTCACTGTCACTACCTGAAGAAGTCAATGGTACTGCATGCCTATGGTTGCGTGGTACTAATATCTCACTCGATGTGTCACTAGCGCTTCGTTCTCACAACATTTTTGGTTGATTGCTAACAAAACTATTTCAAAAAGTATAAAACTGAATTCTTTCTGCTGCACTGAACCTTTATACTCCCGTGGCTTTTTTCGACTGATCGTCTCTTGATGTTCGATCTTTAGCCATTCTGGCTTTCGCAGCCGCCTTATCTTATGTTTATAAATTGTATACATGGGCAATGAATGCCCATTCTCACAGCCAAAACCTCAAACCAGGCAGTAAAATAAAGTAACCATCTGTTTATACTTTTCGGTCCAGTGAAGTGTTGACCCTCCGCGTCACGCTGCGTAGTAAGGCGGCAGTGCTCGGCATCATGTGCTAATGCGCTTAGGCGACACCGTGGCGAGCGCTGCGGCAGAACGAAAAAGTCTAGCGAAATCGTCACCGCACTCAACGTGTTAATACATGCATGAAATTATGGTGCTCATCAATAAAATCTATACAAGTTCGTACCGCCAAGCACGGTATTGTACCCTCGATACAGCTCCTCAGTTTTTCGGCGGGTAAGGCATTCTGAAAACGTCTGACTTTATAGCAATTAGTAACGTTCTCACACGGTGTGACCTTCTATTTTAATATTCACTCCGCGGACTGAGGTATCTCATACCAATACTGTTCGGCGGATTTACTCCCGGAATACCTGGAGTGAATTTCGGAATCGCTGGATGGGTAAAGCTATTGACTTATCCGTTCTAATCTCAAAGATTGTGGTAACTGTCTCGAAAGGTTTGAAGCTCGATGTTCTTATTCATAATGACACTAAGGTCCCAGTCATTAAAATGTTTACTACTTTGATCTTCTGAACACGAAGTTATAGTCACGATAGGCCAGGTTATCTTCTCGAACGCTAAGACTTTCTGTGAATCATTTTACTTTACACCAATTCGGAACATTCCACAACGGTTTGACGGTCTGCATTAATATTCAAACAGTGAATTGTGGTGTCTATTGCAAATACTGTTCAGCCGAATTACTCCAGGAACACCAAGTTCACCAATTCCTATCACAGAATAGGTGAAGCTATTGACTTAGCCGTTTCACTCCCAAAGAAGGTGGTATCGTCCTTCAACGGTTTGTTTCTCGATACTCCAATTCATACAGGAAATTAAGGTGCCCGACATGAAAAAGTATAATAATTTGCTTCTCTGAACAGGAAGACGTACCCCCGATGCAGAGCGTTTCCTTCTTGGAAGTTAAGCCCATCGTTAAAAGGTTTGATTCTATAACTGTACCTATCGTTCTTCCACGGTTCGACTCACTACTCTATTATTCATATCGCGAATTCAGGTGCTTATTCCCAAAACAGTTCTGCCTATTTACTCCTGGAATACTTGGTTTGACTCTTGGAATCACATTATAGATGAAGCTAATGACTTAGCTGTTCGAACCTCAAAGATGGTGGTAACTGTCTCGAATTGTTTGACCCTCGATTTTCTAATTCTTAAATGGAAATTATGGTGCCCGTTACAAAAATGTATTCCAATTCGTTCCCCTGGACGCCGTAACACACTCTCGATACAGCGGGATTGATCCTCCGAGGGTAAGGTTTTCAGTAAATCGTTTAACTTTATACCAATTGGTTCTACAACGGTTTGAATCTGTACTGTAATATTCAGAC
>NIJG01002632.1:2313-23799 GCA_002201625.1 Euglossa dilemma
TTGAAACTGCGAAATTAGGTGTCTACTCCCAATTGTGTTTAGAGGACTTACTTCTCGGTTTTCCAGGGTTGACTCTCGGAATCACGGGATAAGTGATGCTATTCACTTGGCCGTTCGAATCTGAAAGGGGGCGGCAATGTTCATGATAAGTCTGTGTACGGATCTTCTAATCCATACACGAAATAAAGGTGCCCATCACTAAAATGTCTACTAATTTGCTTCTCGGAACACGAAGTAATACCCTCAATATAGCGGGCTTGCTTCTCGGAAGGAATGGCCTACGGTAAAAAGTTAGGCTGTATACGAATGGGTAATGTTCCACAATGGCTTGACCTCCTGCTTTAATATTCGAATAGTGAATGATGGTACCGCAGATCGAGCAAAACTACTGTATGGTCTCCATTAATTTCTTAAGACATGATTTTGAACCGCAAACAATTCTTTCTCATTTTTATATTTATATACAAACACTGAAATTTACTGTTATGATGATTACAATTTTTTTCGAAGTTGCCTATTGTTAGTTGAAAAAATTGTATTTCTGCATACAAGAGTCTTTGTAACTAGTTCAGCGCACGTTTGTGACATTATTTTGTTAAACTTATTGTTATTTTACATGATTGTCTGTATTCGTACCTACGCTTCCAGAGCGACACGCCTGGAGCGGGCTAGTAGTTGCGTACGGTAGATAGGCGCGAGACTACTATATGGCATTCGTTAACTTCTTTAGGCTTGATATTGTACCGTATGCACTCTTTCGCTTTTTCCTACATATTTCGACATTCTGCAATTTACTGTTATAATATGTTCGATTCTTTTCATAATTTCAAATTTTTAACATCAAAATTGTATTTTATAGGAATAGTGTCCTTGGAAATAGTTGAGTGCACGTTTATGAAAATATTTCGATAAATTTGATGTTATTTAAATGATAGTCTGTAAATGTACTTACGTTTCCGGAGTGACACGGTTGGACTGGCCTTGTTGGTGCATACGGCAGATCGGAGCGGCATACTGGATGATCTTCGTTAATTTCTGTAACCATGATTTTACTCCGTATGTATTTTTTACCAATTTTTACATTTATTTATTCATTCTGTTATTTACTGTTATGATATTTTCGATTTTGTTCGAAATTTTCTATTCTTATTTTAATAAATTGTATGTCTTAGTGAAAGTGTCTTTGGAATCAGTGGTGTGTACGTTTATGACAATATTATGTTTAATACTTTCTATTTTATATGATACATTGCATATGTACCTACGCTTCGGGCGCGGTACGGTTCTAGTGGTCATGTAGTTGGTACGGAAGATTGGAGCAGCATACTGGTTTGCCTACGTTAATTTCTGTAACCCAAGATTATAAAATGTATGCATTCGTTCCCAATTTGTCCATTTATTTTATATGTTCCTTAATTTAATGTAATGATATTTTCGATTTATTTTTTATAATTTTCAGTTTCTATAGTAAGATATTATATTTCTTGGTAAAACTGCCTTTGGAGATAGGTGAGTGTTCGCTTATGACATTACTTTGTTCAACTAATTGTTATTGTGTATGATTGTCTATATACGTACCTAAGCTGACGGAACAACACAACTGGATGGCACGTGCAGTTGCGTTCGGTACACCGTAGCGACACTACTGTGTGATCATCATTAGTTACTCCAACCGCGATATTATATCGAATGCATTTTTTCCCAGTCGTCCATTTATTTGTAAAAACTGTAATGTATCGTTCGATTCCCGAAGAAGGTGGTAACGATCTGGATCGGTTTGCCCCTCGATCTTCTCATGCATACATGCAATGAAGGTGCCCGTCTCAACAATGTATACTAATTATGCATCTCTGAACACGAAGTTACAATCTCGATGCAGCGGGTTAGGTTCCCGGAGGGCAAGGTCTACCGTCAAACTCTTGACAGACCGTGAATTAAGGTGTCCATTAGAAATAGTGTACAGCGGAATGACTCCAGGAGTACCTGGCTTGACTATCGGGATAACTGGACAGGAGATGCCATTAACATAGCCTTTCGACTCTCAAAGAAGTTAGGATCGCTCTCGAACGGTTTGACTGTCGATTTTTCGATTCCTACATGAAAATAAGGCATCCGTCCGCGAAAATGACTGCTAATTTGTATCCGTTTGCACTAAGCAACATGCTCGCTGCAGCGGGCAATGATCTCGGAATGTATGGTTATTGGTAAAACGTTTGAATTTATACCAGCTGATAACTTTCTCAAACGGTTTCACGCTGTACTTTAATATTCAATCCTTGAACTATGGCATCCATTGTCAGTAGTGTAAAATAGATAGACACCCGGAGTACCTGGTCTGACTATCGGAATAAGAGGATAGGTGAAGCTACTGACTTAGATGTAGGACTCTCAATGTAGGTGCCATCGTTCTCGAAGTGCATGACTATCGATTATTCTGTTCCTACATGATAATAAGGTGTGCTTCTACTATAATGTCTACTAATTTGTTTCCGGGAGCACTAAGAGTGGCACTCGCTATTGTGGGTGAGGTTCGTGGAAGGTAAGGTAACCGGTAGAATGTATGAATTTACACCATTTCGTACTGCGCACCAACGGTTTGACGCCCTAAATTTATATTTATACCGCGAATTAAGTTGTCTATTACAAAACTGTTCAGCTGCTTTTATCTCGGAATACCTCGTGTGACATTCGGTATCACAGGATAAGTGAAGCTATTTACATAGCTCTGCCCGACACTCAAGGAATGTGGTGACGTGCGCCAACGGTATGACTCTCGACCATCGTGTTGATGCATGAATCTAAGGTGAACCGCACTTAAATGTGCACTTACTTGTATCTCTGAACACGATTTTACACTCTCGATACATCGAGTTACGTTCGCGGGAAGTAGGCTAGTAGCTAGGATTATTATTCATTTAAGTGAAAGGCACCTTATCCTCATGTATGTATATGAAGCTGGATGGTCAATCCGCTCGAGAACGTTGCCATGGTGTGTGAGAGAAGGACTGCTAAGTCAATAGCTCCACCTATCCAGTGACACCGAAAGTCAAGCCAGATATTTCGAGGGAAGAAACGTAGAACAGTTTTGCAACAGACAACATAATTTACGGTATGAATGTTAATGTAGAGAGTCAAATCGACGGAGAACATTACCAATGCGCGTATAGTCGTTCCTTTTACCGAATACCATACCTTCAGAAAACCTAAACCGCAGTAACGAGTGTCCTGCGTAATATACACGGAAACAATTTCGCAGAACAGTTAGCGGACGAAGGCCACATGTTTGTGTATAAATATCAACATCGATGGGCAAACTGTTCGAAGTCGTTCCTACATTCTGTGAAAGACGAACTGCTAAGTCAATAGCCTCTCCTATCCGGCGATTCCGAAAGTGAATCAATATATTCCTAAAGTAAATGAGCTGTATAGTATTGGCAATAGATATCATAATTCGCGAATTAGATATTGAAATGCGGCGTCACACCATTTGAGAACTTTACAAATTCCTATAAAGCCAAACGCATTCCTTTTACCGAATACCATATCATCCGAGAACCTATCACGCTGTAGCGAGTGACGTGCTTAATGACCACGGGAAAAAATTAGTAGACATTTTAGCGGTCGAGCACCTCATATTTGTGTATAAATATTAGCAACGAGAGTCTAAGTGTTAGAGAATATTATCACCTTCTTTGAGATTCGTTGGGCTAAGTCAATAGCTTCACCTATGCAGTAATTCCGAAAGTCAGTCCTGGACTAAATCCGCAGAGCAGTATTGGCATCTCACACCTTATGTCATGGCTACAATAGTAAAATATTGCGTCATACCGTTTGAGAACCTTATCAATTGCTATAGAGCCAAGCACTTTACCGACAGCCCTACCTTCGAAGAAGCTAACCCGCGGTATCAAGTGTATAGCATCGTGATCAGAGAAGGAAGTCAGTTATCATTTCACTAACGAGCACCTTAATTTCATGCATGAAATAGACGACCGGGAGTCGAGCCACTCGAAAACGATGCCACCTTCTGTCGGAGTCAAACGGCTAATTCAATAGCCTCACCTAGGCTGTGATTCGGAGAGACAAACCGGATATACCGGAAATAAATCCGCTGGACAGCAATGGTAATAAGCACCTTAATTCACGGTTTGAATACTAAAGCAGACCGTCAAGCCGTTGTAAAAAGTTGTCTGTTCGTATACAGACAAATATTTTACCGACGGCCCAACCTTCGGAGACGCTAACCCGCCGTATCGACAGTACAACGTCGTGTTCATGGACGAGAGTAGTAAGCTCTTTTGAGACGGGCACCTTAATTTCACTATGAATAAGGAGATCGTGGTCAAGCCTTTCCAGAACGATGCCACCCTTTTTGAAAATCGAACGGCTAAAGCAATAGTTTAACCTATCCTGTGGGTCCTCGGGCCTAGCGGGGTATTCCTGTAGTAAATCGGCAGAATAGTATTGGCAATTGACACCTCAATTCACGGCATGAGTATTAAAGTTGGTTGCCAAGCCGTCGGCGAACATTTGCAATTGTTATAAAGTCACTATTTTTATCGAATTGATACCTTCCGAGAACCTAACCCGCTATTCGGACTGCCTTGCCAAGTGTTCACGGAAGCAAATTAGAAGACACATTAGCAAACGGACACATTGTTTTCATGTTTGAGTGACAAACTCGATGGCCAAATTATAAACTAACCACCCTCTTAGAGAGTGGGAGAGCTGCTTCCATAGCATCACCTATTCCGTGATTCCGAGAGGCACACCATGTATTTCGGGAGTAAATCCGCTGAATAGTATTGGCATTGGATACCTTATTTCACGATGTGAATATGAAAGTAGGGCGTCGATCCGTTTGAAAACGTTAGAATCTGGTATGATGCAAACGCTTTACAGAAAGCCTTACCCTCTGAAAGCATAACGCGATGCATCGCGGGTTTAGTTCCGTGTTCAGTGAAACAAATGTGCATTAATTTTAGTGACGGGCACCTTAGATTCATGTACAAAATTAGAAGATCGGGTGTCGTACCGTTCGAGAACGTTATCACCATCTTTGCTTGTCGCACATCAAAGTCAATAGCTCCACCTACCCTGCAATCCCGAGTGTCAAACCAGGTAATCCGAGAGTAAATCCGCGCGATAGTATTGGCAATAGGCCCCTTAATGCACGGTATAAATATTAAGGTAAGGAGTGATACCGTCGGTGAATGTTACCTAATCGTATAGAATCAAACTACTATCGACGGCCTATTCTTCCGAGACGCCCAGATCGGTGTAGAGAGTGTTTTGCAGACTGTTCTCAGAAACCAATTAGTAGACATTTTAGCAGATGGACACCATTGTTCAATGTATGAGTAGCAAAACCGAGATTCATTCCGTTCGAGAACGTAACCACCTTCTTTGAGAGTGGCATAGGCAGATCAATAGCTTCACCTATCCTGCGAGACCGAGATTCAAAGCTGGTATTCAAGGAGTAAATCCGGAAAAACAGAATACGCAATAGACACCTTAGTTCACTGTGGAATATTAAAGTGGAGAGTATATCTAATAATAACATATTATTAGATGTTTTAGCAGACGGACACATTATCTTCGTGTATGCACAAGCTGATCGAGAGTTAATACTTTTTAGAACGTGACCACCTTTCTTGTCAGACGCCCAGCTGAGTCAATAGCTTCACTTTTCCTGTCTGAACGAAAGCCAATCCGCTGAACGGTATTGGCAAGAGACAACTGAATTCACTACTTGAGTATTGAGGATGAGACTCAAACCGTCGGAGAAGATTACCAATTTTTATAAAGTCATTCATTTACCCAAAATTTTAACATCCTAGAACCCAACACTCTCTAGCGGTTGTCTAGCTTACGGTTCACAGGAACGTTTTAGTAGACATTATAACAGACGGATACCTTAGTTTCATGTATGAATAGAAGAATCGTTATTCGTACCGTTCGCAGTCGTTACAACTGTCTTTGATAGTCGAACAGCTAAGTCAATAGCATCACCTATACTGTGATTCCAAGAGTCAAACCTGGCATTCCAAAAGTAAATGCGCAGTACAGTATTGGAAATGGACACCATAATTGGCGGTTTCAATATTAAGTCATGCCGTCAAACCGTCGGAGAACGTTACAAAGTGGTATAAATTCCATCTGCTTACTGAATACCTGACCTTCCGAGAAGCTAACCCGCTGGATCGAGAGCATAACATCGTGTCCGCAGAGACAAATTCGTATTCATGTTAGTGACGAGTATTTTCATCCCTGTTTGAAATGGAAGCTCGTGGATCCAAACTTCCCAGAATGTTACCAACATCTTAGAGAATCGCACAGCGATGTCAATTGCTTCAGTTATGCTGTGAATCCGAGAGTCACGCCAGGTATTTCTAGCATCCGTCCACTGAACAGTATTGGCAATAGACATCTTAATACACGGCATGAAAATGAATGTTGAGAGTCAAACCGGCGCAGAACATTACGAATTGTTATGAAGTAATTCTTTTTACCGAAAGCCTTGCCCTCCAAAACCTAACCCGCTGTGGCGAGTGTCAAGCTCAGTGCCCACGGAAACAAATTAGTAGACATATTAGCAGTCGGAAACCATATTTTTATGTGTGAATAAATTAATCGAGAGTCTAACCTATTCGAGAACGATCCCATATTCATTACGAGAGGTACCGCTATGTCAATAGCTTCCCTTATCCAGTAATATCGATGGACACACCAGGAATTCCCGGAGTCAATCCGACCCCCAGTATTGGCAGTAGGCACCTTATATAGCTGTATGAAAATTGAAGGACAGATTTTAACCGTTGGAGGTCGTTAGGAATTTCAATAAAGTCTGCGTTTTTACCAATTGCCATACCTTCCGAGTACCAACTCTCTGCACCGAGTGTATCACTTAGTGTTCACGGATACAAATTAGTAGACGTTTTGCAGGCGGAAGCCGTACATTCACGTATGAATAGAGAAATCGACATTCAAACCGTGCGGGAACGGTACCAGCGTTTTTGAGAATCGAACGATGAAGTCAACAGCTTCTCCCATCCTGTGATTCCCAGATATAAGCCAGGTATTTAGAAAATAAGCCTATTATTTAGATAAGCCAGGAATTGCATAGGTAATTGACACCATAATTCACGGTGCGAACATTAAAGTAGAGAGACATGCTGTCGGAGGTCATTATCAATTGGTAAAGGGTCACTCTTTTTACCGAAGTCGTTATCTTCAGACACCATAAACTACTGTATACAGAGTATAACTTCGTGCTCAGAGAAAGAAATTGGTATCCGTTTTACTGACGGAACCCTAAATTTCCTGTATGAATTAGAAGATCGAATGTTAAATGAATCGCGAATGTGACCAACTTCGTTGAGAGTCGAACGGCTAAGTCAAAGGCTTCACCTATCCTGGGATACCCAGATTAAAACCAGGCACCCTAGGATTAAATCCGCTGAAGAGTATTGACAATAGACATAATACTTCACGGTTCGAATATTAAAATCGCACGTCAAGTCTTTGTAGAACGGTACCAATTCGTATGACGTCAAACTTTTTACCGGTGGCCATACCTTCCGAGAAGCCCAACCCGCTGCAAGAAGTGTCTTGATCAGTGTTACAGGTAGCAAATTAGAGCATTTATTCTGGGAATACATGGTTTGACTCTCGTAATCACAGGATATGTGAAGCCATGTCCTTGGCCGCTTCACCCTCTAAGATACTGGTGTCTTTCTGTAACGGCTTGACCCTCGATATTCTAGATCATACAGGAAGTTAAGGTGCCCGTCACTAAAATGTATTCCAATGTGTTTATTTGAGCACGAAATTATACTCCCGATAAGGCGGGATAGGTTCACGAGAGGTATGGTTTCTGTAATAAGTTTGACGCTACACCAATAGGTATCGTCCTGCAGCGTATTGACGTCCAGCTTAGTATTCAATCCCTGTACTAATGTGTTTATTTCAAATACTGTATCGGGCATTTACTACCGGAGTACCTGGCTTCAATATCGGAATCCCTGGATAAGTGAAACTATTAACATGGCCGTTCGATGCTCAAGGAAGGAGGTATTGTTCTCGTACTGTTTAACCCTCGATCATTTAGTTCACACTTGAAATTAAGGGTGCCATCACTAAAATATAAACTAATTTTCTTTCATGGAGACGTAGTTATACACTTGCTACAGCGGGTTAGGTTCACGGAAGGTAAGTTATTCGTTAAATAGATTCACTTCAAGTAAACTGGCAATGTTCTCCAATGGTTTGACCCTCCACTTTAATATTCAAACCGTCGATTAATGTGTACAGTGACAAAACTGTTCAGCGCATTTGATCCCGGAATGCCCGGTCTAACTTGCGGAATAACCGAATAGGTGAAGCAACTGACTTAGCCGTTCGTCTCTCAGAGATGGTGGCAGCATATATACATGAATTTGAGGTGCGCGTCTGCCAAAATCTATACTAATTTGTTTCCTTGAACACAAAGTTATACTCACGTTACAGTAGTTCATTTTCTCGAAAGGTAAGGTGTCCGGTATGGCGTATGATGTTATACAAGTTTCTAACGTTCTCAAACGGGTGGACGCTCTACTTTCATTTTCAAACTGCGAAACACGGTGCCCATTGTCATTGCTGTACATCAGACTGACTCCTGATATGCGTGGTGTGACTTTCGGAATCACAGGATTGGTGAAGCTATTGTCTTAGATGAGCAATTGTCATAGAAAGAAATAGCGTTCTGAAATAGTTTGACACGCGATTACACGATTCGTACATGAAAATACGGTGTCCGTCGTCTAGAATATCTACTAGTTCGTTCCTGTAAACTCGAAGAAAGAAAATCAATACGGCGGCTTGCGTTTTGGGAATATAAGTTATAGGTTAAATAGAATGTCCTTATACCAATTGGTAATATTCACCGACGGTTTGACTCTCAACTATAATATTCATGCCGTGAATTATGGTGTCTGTTGCAAATATTGCTCAGCGTGTTTACTCCTACAATACGTGGTCTGACTCACGGAATCTCAAGACAGGTGAAGCTATTGACTTAGCTGTTCGACACTAAAAGACATTTGTAACGTTCTCGAACGGTTTGACTCGCGATATTCATATTCATAACGAATTTAAGATGCCGTCACTAAATTGAATACTAATGTCTCTCGCTAAAAACGTAGGTGTACTGCCGATACGGCGGGTGAGCTTCTCGGAGGGTAAAGCATTCGGTAGAACGTTTGACTTTATAGCAATCAGTAACGTTCTAACACAGTGTGACGCTCTATTTTAATATTACCTCCGCAAATAACGGTATGTGCTAACAATTCATTACATCGGATTTACTCCTGGAATACCTGGTATGACTATCGGAATCGCAGGATACGTGAAGCTATTGACTACGCCGATAGGCTCTCAGCAGAAGGTGGCAACTATCCCGAGCTGTTTGGCCATAGACCTTCTAATTCATACATGAATTTATGGCGACGGGACAACATTGTATAGTATTGTGTTTCTCTAAACCTATACTATCGATATGGAGGGTTGTTATCCTCTCGGACGGTAAGGCGTTCGGTGAAACGCTTGACTTTACAGAATTTAGTAACTTCCTCATACTGCGTTACGCACTATTTTAATATTTACTCCGCGAATTAAGATATCTATTACCAATACCCTGCTGCGGATTTACTCTCGAATTGCCTAGTTTCATTCCCGGAATCACACGATTGGTTGAGCTATTGACTTTGATGTGCGACAATCAAAGAATGTGATAACGTTCACGAACGGTTTTAACCTAGATATTTTAATTCATACGTGACAATAATGTTCCCGTCACTAAAATGTACATTAATTTGCTCCTCTGAACACGAATGTATACGATACAGCGGGGTAACTTCTCGAAGAGTAAGTCCTTAAGTAGAAAGTTTGACTGTATAGCAATATGTAACGATGTATAACCTTGTGAGTCTGCACTTTAATATTTATAAATAGCGTGCCTAATGCCAATACTGTACGGCGGGTATAGACGCGGAATAACTGGTTTGACTCTTGGAGACGCAGAACAGGAGATGCTGTTACCTTATCGGTTCCATTCTTGGAGAAAGTTGTAACGTCCTCGAAATGTTTTACGCGTGATTTTTCAATTAGTATATGTAAGAAAGGTGACCGACGTTAAAATGTATGCCAATATTTTCTCTGAACACGAAAATAAACTCCAGGTGCATCGAGTTAGGTTCGCAGAAGGTAAGGTATTCGGAAATGGATGGACTTTGTACCATTTGGCAATGTTCTCCGAGGGATTGACCTTCTACCTTACTATACATACGTTCACATGAAATGAAGGTGCCCGTCACTAACCTGCATAATAATTTGCTTCTCCGCATACGAATTTATGCTCTCGATTCAGCGGGTTAGCTTCTCGGTAAGATAGGTATTCTATAAGAAGGATGACTTTATACCAGTTGGTTCCGATCTTCGACGGATTGACGGCCTGCTTTAATATTGAAACCGTGAATTACGGTGTCTATTGCCAATTCTGTACTGCACATTTGCTACGGAATTCCTGCTTCAACTTTCGGAATCGCAGTATATGTGAAGCTATTTGCATAGCCGTTCGTCTCTCACTGAAGGTGGTAACGTTTCCGAACGGTTTGACCCTCCTGGAGCTACGTCTGCTAAAGTGTGTACTACTTCGTACCTGTGAACTTGAAGCAAAGCAATCGCTACGGCGGCTTTATTTCTCGTAATGTAAGGTATAGGTTAATAAGAATGACTTTAGAGCAACTGGTAATATACTCAAAGCGCTTTCCCACTCTACTCTAATATTCAAGCCGTGAATTAAGTTTGCGATTGCGAATACTGTTCAGTGGATGTACTTCTCATGCACCTAGTGCGACTCTCGGAATCACAGGATTGGTGAAGCCATAAACTCTGCCGTTCGACTCCCAAAGAAGATGGTAACGATCGCAATCGGTTTGGAACTCGACCTTCTAATTCATGTTTTGAAATAAGGTGTCCGTTTTCTCAATTGTCTACTCATTTGTTTCCGTCAGCTCTAAGTCAGACACTCGCAACAGCGTGTTGCGTTCTGAGAAATGTTTGACTCTATACGAATCAGTAACGCGCTACAAGGTTTTGATTGTGTACTTTAATATTTATACCGTCGAATAGGGTTCTAGTTACCATACTGTACAGCAGATTTACTCGGTGAATACCTGGTTTGACACACGGAGCCGTTCGATTCTCAAAGCTGATAGTAACGATTTAGAAAGGTTTGACACTCGATCTTCGAATCCACACATCCAATTAAGGGTGCTGTCATTAAAATGTATACTAATGTGTTGCTCTCAGCACGAAGCTATAATCTAGATACAGCGGGTTACATTTTCGGAAGGTAAGGCCTTCGATAAGGGGGATGAGTTTATAGCAATATGTAATGTTCTACAACGGTTCGACACAGTACTCTGATATCCTCATAGTGAACTAAGGTGTCTTTTGCCAATGCTGGTCAGCGCATTTACTCCAGGACGACCTGGTTTGAATATCGAAATCACAGGATAGGTTATGCTATTGACATATCTGTGCGAATAGCAGAGATGGTGTTACCGTTCTCGAACAGAGAGACTCTCGATTTTGCTAATCGTGCATGAAAATGAGGTGTCCACCTGTTAATATGTCTACTAACTTAATATCGTTACCACTGAGCAAGACACTACCTACAGCGGGATAAACTTCTCGGAAGTTACGGCCTTCTGTAAAAAGGTTGACACTATACGAATAGGTGACTTTCTACACGGATTGACACTCTACCTTAATATTCAAACCGCGAACTAAGGCGACAATGGCCAAAACTCATCAGCGGGTTTAATCCCGGAATACTAGGTCTTGTTCGTGGTATCACAGTATCGGTGAAGCTATTAGCATAGCGGTGCTTCTGTCAAGAAAGGTAGTAACGTTATTCAGCTGTTTGAATCTTGATCTTCTTACTCATATATGAAATTAAGAAGCGCGACACTAAAATTTATAGTAATATTTACCACTAAACACGATGTAACAATCACGATACAGCGGGTTAGGTTCACCGCAGGTAAGACTTTTGGTAAAAGGCTTCACTCGATACAAACAGGTAACGTTCGCAAATGGTGTGGAGCTCTCCTTTAATAGCCAAACCATGAAATATGGTGACCAGTGTCAATACTGTTTAGGGGATATTCTCTCGGAATACCTGGTTTGCCTCTCCGAACCACAGGTTAGGTAATGCCATTGAATTAGCCGTTCGACTCTCAAAGAAGGAGGTAACGTTCACGAATGGTTTGACCCTCGATCTTGTGAAGCACACATGTACTAAACGCACCGTAACTCAAATGAATACAAATTTCTTTCTCAGAACACGAAGTCATACACTCGAGGATGCAGCGGGTTAATTTTTCGGAGGGTATGGCCTTCGGTTAAGCGTTTGACTTCCTACGGTTTGCTAACTTTCTCAAACGGATTGACGCCATATTTTAATATTCAAACCGTGAATTATGGTGTCACTTGCCAATACTGCACAGCGCATTTACTAACGGAATACCTGGTTTGACTACCGGAATATGAGGATCGGTCATATGTGCTATTTCGCAAAGAAGGTTGTAACGTTCTGGAACGGTTCTCCTCTCGATCTTCTAATTCATGCACGAAATTATGGTGCGCTGCACTAAAATGTTTACTAATTTGTTCCTCAGAACACGTTGTTATTCTCTCGATACAGTGGGTTAGGTTCTTCGGATATAAAGACTTCGGCATAAAGCTTGACGCATTACTAATAGGTAAGAATCTGAAGCTACGTCACTCTGCACGTTAATATTGATATCGAAAATTAAGGTCTCTATTGCCAATACTGTTCAGTGGATTTACTCTCGGAATACGTGGTATCGCTCGCGGAACAGCAGCATAGGTGAATCTATTGACTTAGTCGTCCGAATCTCATAGAAGGTGGTAATGGTACCGAAAGGTGTGACCCTCGACCTTCTAATACATACATGAAATTAAGGCGCCCGTCACTGAAATGAAGGCAAATTTCTTTCCCTGAATACGATGATATATTCTCGAAACAGCAGATTTGTTTCTCAGAAGGTAGGACCATCGGTAAAGTGTTTGACTTTATAGCAATTTTCATCGCTCATAAACGGGCGGACGGTATATGTTAGTATTCGGACCGTAAATTGAGTGTGTCAATTGCCAATACCGTTCAGCGGATTTTCTCCCGGAATAGTTGGCATGCCTACCCCCATCACATAACAGGTGAAGCTATTCACTCAGCCGCTCGTCTCACACTGAACGCGGAAACGAACTCTGATGGCTTGACCCTCGAGCTTCTAATTCATACATGAAGTTAATGTGCCCATCACTAAAATGGACACTAGTTCATTCCTCTGAACACGATAATATACTCATGATACAGCGCGTTATTTTCTCACAGGGTAAGGTCTTGTATATACCGTTTGACTTTAAAGGAATTGGCGAAGTTCTGAAACGGTTCGACGCCATACGTTAATATTCAGGCCGAAAGTTAACATGTCAATTGCCAATACTGTTCAGCGGATTTACTCCCGGAATAGCTAGTCTTCCTTCCCGAATCACAGGACAGGAGAAGCAATTAACTTAGACTTTCGTCTCTCGCAGAGTGTCGCAACGTTCTCAAACGGCTTGACCATCAATCTTCTATTTCACCCATGAAATTATGGTGCCCTTCACAGTAATGAAGATTAATTTCCTCCTCTGAAGACGAAGTTATGCTCTCGAAACGGCAGGTTAGCTTCTCAGATGGTAGGGTCGGTAAAGTGTTTGACTTTATACCAAATGGCAATGCTTTCAAACGGTTTGTCGCTCCACCTTACGATACAAACCGTGAACTAAGGAGTCTATTGGCAATACTGTTCAGCTGATTTACTCCTGGAATACCTGGTTTGCCTCTCAGAATCGAATGGTATGTGAGGCTGTTGACTTAGCAGTTTGTCTCTCACAGAAGTTGTCAACGATCCCGACCGGTTTGTCCCCTGATCCTCTAACTCATACATGAAGCTAAGGTGCTCGTCACTGAAATGATGACTCATTTCTTTCTCAGAACCCGACGTAACACTCTCGATGAAGGCGCCGAATTTCGCTGAAGATAACGCCCTCGGTAAAGCATTTGTCGTTATACAAATTGGTGGCGTTCTCAACCGGTATGACGCTCTACTTTAATATTCAAACCGCGAATTAAGGCTTCTTTTGCCAGTACTGCTCAGCGAATTTGCTCCCGGCATACTTGGATTGTCCGTCGGAATCGCAGGATTGGTGAAGCTGTTTACTTAGCAGATCGTCTCACACAGACGGTGCAGCGTTCTCGAGCGGGTTAACGCTCGAGCTTCTAATGCATACATGAAGTTAATGTGCTCTTCTCCGAAATGGAGACTAATTTCTTTCCAGGTACACGATGTTATAGTCTCATAGAGCGGGATAGCTTTTCGGAGGGTATGGTCTTTGGTAATATGTTTGAATTTACACCAATTGGCAATGCTCTCACGCTTTGACGCTGTACTTAAATACTCAAACCGTGAAGTAATGCGTCTGTTGCGAATAATTTTCAGCGAACTTACTCCAGGAATTCGTGGCAAGACTCTACAAGCCACATGATGGGTGAAGCTATTGACTTTGCCGTTCGATTCTTAGAGAAGGTGGGATTGTTCACGAATGGTTTGACTACCGATTATTCCATTCATATATAAAATTAAGGTTCCCGTCTGCTAAATTGTCCACTAATTTGTTCCCGTGTGCACTAAGCATGGCGCACGGTACAGCGGATTAGGTTCCTGGAAGGTGAGGTATCCGCTAAAGAGATTGACTTTATACCATTTGGTACTGTTCCCCGACGGTTTCACCCTCTACTTAATTATTTACTAAATTAATTTACTAAATTTACTTCTGGAATACCAGCCTAGACACTCATAATCACAAGAGTAGGTGAACCTATCGACACAGCAGTTTGATTCTTCTAGAAGGTGTTAACGTTCTCGAAGAGTTTGACACTAGATCTTTCTGTTCATAGGTGAATTAGGGTGCCTCACACTAAAATGTGTTGTTATTTGTTCCTCTGAACACAATGTGCTAATCTCGATTTGCGCGATAGGCTTTCGGGGGAAGGGCCATCAGTAAATCGTTTTACTTTATACAAATTTGTAGCGTTCACAAACGGATTGACGCTCTACTTTAATATACATAACTTGTATTGAGGGGTCTACTACCAACACGGTACAGCGGATTTAGTCCCGCGACACCTGATATGACTGTCGGAATCACGGGATAGGTGAAGCTATTTACTTATCTATGCGATTCTCCACGAAGGTGGTAACATTATAAAACGCTTTGTCACACGATCTTCCAATTCATACTTGAAACGAAGGAGCTCGTCACTAAAATGCATACTAATATGCTTCTTCGAACCCGAAGTTATGCTCTCGATACAGCGGGTTAGCTTCTCGGATGGCTAGGTATTCGGTAAGTAGAATGACTTTACACGAATTGGTAACGCGCTCAAAAGGTTTGACGTTCTACTTTAATATTCATGCCGTGAATTGTGGGGTCTCGTGCCAATACTGCGCATCCAATTTTGCTACCGGAGTACCCGGTTGGAATTTCAGAATTTCAGGATAGGTGAAGCTATTCACTTAGTTGTTCGTCCCACACAGAAGGTGACAACGTTCGTGGGCAGTTTGAACGTCGATCTTCCAATTCGTATATGAAGTTAAGGTGCCCGTCACTAAAATGTATGCTAAACCATTCCTTTGAGCACGCTGCAATATTCTCGACACAGCGGGCTAGGTTTTCGGAGGGTAAGGTTTTCGGTGAAGCGTTTGACTCTATACCCATTGGTAACGTTCACCAACGGTTTGGCGCTCGATCGCCCTATTCGTACATGAAATTATGGAGCCCGCCGCTACAATATAAACTAATTTGTATCTCTGATTACGAACTTATACTCTCGATGCTGTGTGTTAGTTTCTGGGAGGGTGAGGTCTCCTCTAAGGCTCTTGACATTATACCAATAGGTAACGATCTACAAGGGATAGACCATCCCTTAATATTCATACCGTGGATTAAAGTGTCCATTGCCAATAGTGTACAGTTTATTGACTCACGCGTTGCTGGTTTTGCATGCGGAATCACAAGACCGGTGAAGCTAATAACTAAAGCGTTCGATGCTCAACTGAGGTGGCAACCATCTCGAACGGTTTGGCACTCGATCTTCCAATTAATGCGTAAATTCAAGGAGCCGTAACTAAATTTTATACTAATATATTTCCCTAAACACATAGCTATACACTCGATACGTCCGGTTATCCTCTCGGACCGTAAGGCATTCGGTAATATGTGTGACTTTATAGCAACTGTAATGTTTTCTCACGCTGTAACGCTCTACTTTAATATTCAGTCCGCGAATTTAGGTATATGTTGCTAATACTCTTCAGCGCATGTACCCTCGGATTACCGGCTTTGAGTATCGGTATCACAGGATATGTGGAGCTGTTGATGCAACCGTTCGACTGTCAAAGAGGGTGGTAACGTTCCCAAACGGTTTGACCATCGATCTTCTAATTCATACATGAAGTTAACGTGCCCGTCAATGTAATGTATACTAGTTCGTACCTCTGAACACGGTGTTATGCTCCCGATACAACGGGTTACCAACAGGAAGGGTAAGGTATTCGGTAAAACTGTTGACATTACACCAATATGTAACGTTCTACAAATGGTTGAATCTGTACCTTATTAATCAAACAGTGATCTGATGTGTTCATTACCAACAGTGTCCAGCGGATTGACTCTCGGAATAAGGGTTGACAATCGGAAGAACAAGATAGGTAAAGTTATTGACTTCGACGTTCGTCTCTTGAAGAAGTTGGAACCGTCCCCGAATGGATTGACTCTCGATTACTTTATTCACAAATGAAAATAAGGTGCCCGTCTGCTGAAGTGTCTACTAATCTGTTTCCGTGAGCACTGTGCATGACACTCGCTACAGCGGATAGGTTCTACGAATGTTATGTATTCGGTAAATAGTATGACTCTATAGCAATAGGTAATGTTATTCGGCGGACTGACCTTCTACTGTAATATTCATACCGCGAATAAAGGTGTATTATTTCCAATACTGTTCAGCTGATTTGATCCAGGTTTACCTGGTTTGACTCCAGGAATCGCGGGATACGTGAAACTATTGACATAACGGTTCGTCTCACACCGAAGGTGGTAACGTTCTCGAACGGTTTGACCATCGATATTCTAATTCATGCTTGAATTTAAGGTGGCGTCACTAAATTGTATACTAATATGTTTTCCTAAACATGCAAACAGGCTCCCGATACGGCGGATTCAGTACCTCGGACGATAAGGCCCTCGGTAAAGAATTTGACTTTATAACAATTGGCAATGCTCTCAAGCAGTTTAATGCTTTACTTTTTTATTCAAACCGTGAGTTAGGGTGTCTATTGGCAGTAATATTCAGCGGATTTACTCCAGCAATAACTGGTTTGACTATCCGAATAAATTGATATATGAAGCTATTGACTTAGCGGTTCGTTTCTCATAGAATGTGTCAACGTTCTCGAAAGGTTTGGCCCTCGATCTTCTAATGCATGCATCATATTAAGGTGCTCATCGCTAAAATTTATACTAATGTGTTCCCATAAGCACGAAAATATACTCTCGATCCGGCGGTTTAGCTTATCGGAAGGTAAGGCTTTCGATAAGGAAGATGTGTTCATACAAATATGTACGTTCTACAACGGTTCGATACTGTACATTAAAATTCATTCAGTGAATTACGGTGTCCTGTGTCAGTACTGATCTCCGCCTTTAGCCCAGGGATACCTGACTTAAACTTCGGAATCACAGGATATGTTACATTATTGGCAAAGCTGTGCGACTAGCAAAGAAGGTTGTACCGTTCTCGATCTAATAGACACTCGATTCTGTAATTCATGCATGAAAATGTGGTGTCCGACTGGTATAATGTCTACCAATTTAATTCCAAGAACACTGTGCATCACACTACCTATGGCGGGTTAGGATGTCGAAGGGTAAGGTATGCGGTAAAAATTGTATCTGTACACTAATAAGTAACGTTCAACAACGGTCTGACTCTGTACTTTGACATTTATTCCGTGAATTAGGGTGTCTAATGCTTATGTTGTACAGGCGATATATTCTCGAAATACATGGTTTGACTGTCGGAATTAGAGGTTAGGTGAAGCTATTGTCCAAGATGTGTGACTCTCAAAGAAGGTGGTAACGATCCCGCACGGTTTTTCCTCGATATTTCAATATATGCATAAAAATAATGTGTCCATCTGCAGAAGTATCAGCTAGTATGAAAACGTGAAAAATAAGGAACACAGTCGCTGCAGCAGGTTGGTTTCTCGGGAGCTAAGGTATTGGAAAAAAGGATTGACTTTATGCAAATTGGTAATGTTCTCCGACGGTTGGACTCTCAACCTCAATATTCATGTCGTGAATTAAGATGTCAATTGCCATTCCTCTGCAGACAATTTACTACCGGAGTACCTGGTTAGACCCTCGGAATCACAGGATAGGTGAAGCTATACACTTAGCCGTTCGTATCTCACAGAAGGTGGTAGCGTTCTCGATCCGTTTGAAACTCCATTTTCTAATTCATACCTGAAGTGAAAGTACCTGTAACTCAGATGAATACTTAACTTCCTTCTCTGTTCACGAAGTTATATTCTCGTTGAAGCTGGTGAGGTTCGCTGAATGTAAGGTCTCCGGTAAAACGTTTGACCCTATGGCAATTGGTTATGTTCTACAACGGTTTGGCAGTCTGCCTTAATATTCAAACCGAGAATTGAGGTGTCCATTGTCAACATTGCACAGCCGATTTACTCCCGGAATACCAGGTTTGACTCACACAAGCACAGTATATGTGAAGCTACTGACTTCGCCGTTCGAATCTCAAAGATGCTCTTGTGTCAGCTGTTCATCTACCAAGCTCGGTGGTAACGATCTTCAAAGCCATGACCCTAGATTCTCTAATTCACACATGAATTTAAGGTACCAGTCACAGAAATGGATACTAATGGCTTTCTCGGAACACGAAGTTATACTCTCGATACAGCAGGTTAATTTTTCAGTGGGTAATGTTTTCAGTAGAACGTTTGACTTTGCAGCAATTGGTAACGTTCCCGAAATGATTGACACTCGATCTTCTAATTCATGCATGAAATTAATGTGCTTGTCAGTAAATGTTACTAGTTTATACTACAGAACACGGTGTTATACTGCCGATACAGTGAGTTCGTTTTTCGTATGGCAAGGCATTTTGTAAGATGTTTTACCCAACACCAATAGGAAATGTGCTACAGCGGCTTGTGGGACTGCTTTATAATTCATACGTGAGTATAGGTGTCTATTGACTATACTGCTCAGTGGATTTACTCGCGGAATGCGTGGGTCTACACACCGAGTAGCAGGACAGGTGATGCTACTGACTTAGTCGTTCGACTCTCAAAGGAGGTTGTAACGTTCTCAAACGGTTTGCCACTCGATCTACCGTTTTATACATGAAATTAAGGTGCACGTAAATAAAATATATTGGCATTATTTCCACGGAACACTATGTTATACTCAGGATAAGTCGCGTTAGGACCTCGGAATGTAAGACCTCCAGGAAACTGTTTAACTCTATACCAATATGTAAGGTTCTACAAAGGATTGACCATGTACTCTATTATTTATATCGTGAAACTGTGAGTATGTTGCCCATGCTGATCAGATGATTTCTAAGGGAATACCTGGTTTGGCTCTCGGTAGCACAAGTTGGGTGAAGCTATTGACTCAGCCGTTCTATAGTCAAAGAAGATAGTAACGTTCTTGAACGGTTTGACACTCGGTCTTCCAAGCCACACATGGCTTTATGGCGCCCATCGCTAAAATGTTTACTAATGCGTTTCCGCGAGTACTAAGCAAGACACTCGCTGCAGTGGGATATGTTCCAGGATGGTAAGGCACTCGAAAATGAATTACATTATATCATTTGATAATTTTCTCCCTAGTTTAATCTTGTAAATACTGTTTTATTACCAATACTGTTCAGCGGATTTTCTACCGGACTACATGGTTGATCTCTCGAAATCACAGGAACCGTGTAAGCTACAGTTATCGCTTGATTCTGAGAGGCAATTCAGGTATTCCAGGAGTAAATGCACTGAACGGTACGGGCAATAGACATCTTAACTCACGGTATGAATATTAAGGAACAGAGTCAAACCGCTGGAGAACTTTACCAATTACTATTACTTCATACTCCATACCGGATACCTTACCTTTCGAGAAAATAACACGCTGTATCGTGGGTATAACATCGTGTTCAGTGGAAAAAATTACAATACATTTTAATTACGAGCATCTTCAATTTATGTTTGAATGTTGAGATAGAGTGTCAAACCGCTCGAGATCGTTACCACCTGCTTTGAGAATGGCATGTCTACGACAATAGCTTCACCTATTCTCTTATTCCGAGAGGTAAGACTAGTATTCCGGAAGCAAATCTGCTGCTCAGTGTGTGCATTAGCCACTATATTTCACGGAACAGATATTAAAGTACAGAGTCAAACCGTTGTAGCACGTCATCTATTGGAATAGAGTCAAACTTCGAACGCCTTCCCTTTCGAAAATCTAACCCGCCGTATCGAGATTATAACTTCGTGTATCGAGAAGAAAATTATTTTACGTCTTAATGACGGGCCCCTTTATTTCATGAAGGAATTGGAACATCGAACGTCGAAAGGCTCGAAATCGTTGCCACCTTGTTTGAGATTCGAGCGGCATAGTCAGTAGCTATTACTGCCATGCGTGTCCGAGGGTCAGGACAGATATGCCGGAAGTCAGTCCACAGTGTAGTATTACCAATGGATACGATCAATCACGGCGGGAATATATAAATTGAGCGTCAAGCTTTTGTAGAACATTGCCTATTGTTATAGTGTCAAACTAATTTCGCTAAGCCTTACCGTCCGAGAAGCAAACCCGGTTTATCGAGGGAATAACTACGTGTTCAGAGAAGAAAATTTGTATTCATTTTAGTGACGGGCACCTTAATCTCATGGATGTATAAGGAGATCGCGAGTCAATCCTTTCGACAACGCTATCACCGTTCCTGAGAGTCGCACATCTTAGTCAGTACCTTCACCGATCCTGTAATTCTGATAGTCAACCCAGGTATTCCGCGACGAAGCCCGCTGCACAGTATTGTAATTAGATACCCTATTTCGCAGTATGAACAATAAAGCAGAGAGTCAACCCGTGGATGAACGTTGCGTACTGTTATATAGTAATACTTTATAAAGATGGCCTTAGCTTACGAGAAGCTAACGCGTTGTATCGAGGGTACGACTACGAGTCCACAGATACACATATTTATACTATATTGGTATTAGATACCTTAATTCACGG
>NIJG01002648.1:9486-21276 GCA_002201625.1 Euglossa dilemma
TCAGACCGTTGTAGAACGTTACCTATTCATATAGAGTCAAACTGAGTACCGATGGCGTTCCGCGCCGAGAACCTAATCCACTATATGGTGAGTATAATTTCATTTTCAGACATCCCAATTAGAACTCATTTCAGTGACTGCACCTTATCTTCGTGTATAAATTAGAAGATCGAGTGTCAAACAGTTCGAGAACGTTACCACCCTCTGTGAGGGACGAACGGCTAAGTCAATAGCTTCGAGCGTCCAGTGATTACGAGAGTCAAATCAAGTACTCCGGCAGTCTATCCGCTGCACAGTATTGGCAATAGATACCATAATTCACGGTACAACTATTTAGGTACTCAGTCAAACCGCCATTGTACGTTATCAATTGAAACAAAGTAATTCTTGTTACACAATACCTCACTTTCCGAGAACCTATCTCGCTCTAGGGAGTTTCTAGCTTAGTGTTCACAGTAAGAAATAAGTAGACACTTGAATAGCCGGACACGTCAGTTTCACGTATGGATAGCAAAACCGAGAGTTTAAATGTTCGAGAACGTTAGCACCATTTTTGAGAGTCGTACTCATAAGTCAGTGGCTACACCAACCCTGTTATACCGGGAATCAGACCTCGAATTCCGAGAGTCCATCCGCAGTATAGTACTGGCAATAAACACCTTAACTTACGGTATAGATAGTTATGTACAGATTCGAACGATCGGTAGTCGTTGCCTACTGGTACGGTCTTAAACATTTTACCGGATTCCTTACATCCGAGAACGTATCCCGCTGCAGCAAGTGTCTTTCTTAGTGTTCAATGAACCCAATTAGTAGACTCTTTAGCAGATGAACACTTTAATTTTATTTATCAATTGGAAGATGGAGGATCAAATCGTCAGAGAATGCTACCACCGCTTTTGCCAGTCGCATGGCTAAGTCAATAGCCTCACTCACTATGTGATTCCGCGCGACAAACCAGGTAATCCGCGAGTACATCCGCTGAAGAGTGTTGGCAATAGGCACCTTAATGGACGCTATAAATATTAAACTCCAGAACCAAATCGTTGTAGAACGTTACGTATTGCTATGGTGTCAATCCTTCACAGAAGGCCTTGCCATCGAGAAGCTAACCCGCTGAATCTTAAGTATAACTTCGTGTTCAGAAAAGCAAATTAGTATACATTATAGTGATGAAGGCCTTAATATCATGTATGTATTAGAAGATCGAGAATCAAATGGTTCGGGATCGTTGCCGCCTTCTTCGACGCACGAAGGGATAAGTCCCAATAGAACCACATATCCTGTGATGCCGCGAGTCAAGCCAGGTATTCGGGGAGTATATGCCCTGTACACGATTGGCCTTACACATCCTATTGCACGGTATAGGTGTTAAAGTACTCAGTGAAACCGTTGGAACACGTTACCTGTTGGTATAGAGTCAAACTATTTTCCGAAAGTCTGACCTGCGGTTAATTTAACCCACTGTATCGAGACTATATCACCGTGTTCAGCGAAAGAAATTAGTATTCATTTCAGAGACTGGCACCTTAACTTCATGTACGAATTAGAAGATTAAGGGCCAAAGTCGAGCACGTATGTACCATCTGTGAGAGGCGAACTGCTAAATCAATAGCTTCAACACTCCTGTGATTCGGAGAGACCAACCTGGTTTTCCGGAGTAAATCCCCAGTACAGTATTAGCAATGGACACCTTAATTCACCGTCTCAATATTAAAGTTCTGAGGCGATCCATTGTAGAACACTACCTACTGGTATATGGTCAAATATTATGCCGAAGGCCTTACCTACCGAGAACCTAACCCGCTGTTTGGAAATCAATACTCCGAGTACAGGGAAGCAAACTAGTATACACATTAGTGGATGGCACCTGAATTTCTTGTATTAATTGGATGATCTGGCGTGAAACCGTTCGAGAACGTTACTCACCTTCTTTGAAAGTCGCAAACCAAAGTCAATAGCTTCACTTATCCTGTGATTCCGAGAGTCAGACCAGGTGTTCCAGGAGTAAATGCGCTCCACTCTATTAACAATGGACACCATAATTAATTGAACATTGAAATAGAACGGCAGACCGTTTGAGAACATTACCAATTGGTTGAAGTCGATCGATTTACAGAATACCTTACACTCTGAGATCAAACCCCGCTGTATTGAAAATGTAGCTTCCCGTTCAGGGTTACAAATTAGTAGACATTTTAGCAGACGAACTACATGGTTTCATGTATGAATAGAAAAATCGTGAGGGCAACATTTCTAGGACGATCCCACATTCTTTGAGAGACGTACGTAGTATCGATAGCTCTACTTCTCTTGTTATTCAGATAGTCAAACCAGATATCCCGAGAGTCAATCCGCTGGATTCTATTCGCAACGGACACGTTAAATCACGGTTTGAGTATTAAAGTGGATCGTGAAACCGTTTGAGAGCGTCTCCTATTGGTATAAACTCAACCCCTTTACCGAAGACCTTACCGCCCGATATGCTAAATTGCCGTATCGAGAGTATAACTTCGTGTTTACGAAAACACATTAGCATACATTTTATTTACGGTTCATTAGATTCATGTATGAATCGGATTATCAATGATCAAACCGTTCGAGGACATTACCACCCTGCCTGAAAGTCGAACGGCTAGGTCAATAGCTGCACCTATCCTGTGATTTGGAGAGTCGAACCAGGTACTCTTGGAGTACATACGCTGATGAGTATTGCCAATTGTCACCTTCGCTGACGGTTTGAAATCTAAAGTAGAGAGACAATACTTTGGAGATCATATCCAATTGGTATAAAGTCATACTCTTTATCGCATACCCTACTCTCCGGAAACATAAGCCGCTGTATCGTGGGTAAAACTTTGGATTCCGGGGGACAAATTATTATCCATTTCAGTTATGGTACTTTAATTTCATGTTTGAATTAGGAGATCGAAGGACAGACGGTTCGAGAACGTTGCCACCTTCTGTGAGAGCCGAGAGGCTGATGCAATAGCTTCACCCATCCTGTTATTCCTAGAATCAAACGATGTTCTCTGGAACTAAATGCCCCGTAGAGTATTGGCAATGAACAACATAGTCCCAGGTATGAATGTGAAAGCAGACTGTCATACTGTTTCAGAACGTTACGTATTGCTATAGACTCAAACTTTCTACAGAATGGGTTACCTTCCTAGAAGCTGATCTACAGCATCGAGATTATAACTTCGTGATCAGAGAAGACGATTGGTACATATTTTGGAGTGGGGCACCTTAACTTCATATATGAATCCGAAGGTCGAGTTTCAGACCGCTCTAGAGCGATACCAACTTCCACGAGAGTCGAAGGGCTAAGTTAATAGCTTGACATCCTGTGATTCGGAGAGTCAAGCCAGGTATTCTGGTAGCTTTCCGCTGAAAACTGCTGGCAATAGCCACATCAATCCGCGGTATATATATTAAAGAAGAGAGTCAAGCCCTCGGACAACAGTTCCAATTGGTATAAAGTCCTTTTTTCCCGCATTGCTACCCTTCTGTGAACCTATCCCGCTGTATCAAGTGTATAACTCTGTGTAGAGAGAAGCATATTACCATATAGTTTAATGACGGGCACCTTATTTACATTTACGAACAGAAGAATCATGAGTATAAGCTTTTGAGAAAGTGCCACCTTCTGTAAGGTTCGATCGGCTAACTCAATAGCTTCACATATCCTGTGATTCCGAGAGTCAAACCAGTTATTCCCGGAGTAAATGCGCTGAACGGTATTGGCCATACACACCCTACTTCATGATATAAATATTGAAGTACAGATCCGGACCGTTGTTGAACGTTACTTATTGCTCCATGTTCAAACCTTTCCCAGATGGCCTTACCTCCGTGAAGCGAACCCACTATATCGAGAGTATATCAACGTGTTCATAGAAACAGATTAGGATCCGATTTAGCAGAAGCGCAACTTAATTTCATGTATGAATTCGCAGATCGAGGGTCAAGCATTTCGTGAACGATACCTCCCTCCTTGATGATCGGAAGGCTATGTCAATTGCTACACCTATCCTGTGCTTCCGAGAGTCATAGCAGGTATACCTGGAGTAAATCAGCTTAACAGTATTCACAATAGACATCATAATACGCGGTTTGAATGTTATAGTAGACCGTCCAACAGTTGTAGATTGTTACCTGTTGGTATAGAATCAAAGTTATTACCGATAGCCCTACCTTGTGAGTAGCTAACCCGATGTATCGAGAGTATAACTTCGTCTTCAGGGGATCGAATTAGTGAACATTTTAGAGCCGTCACCTTAAATTCAAGTATGCATTAGAAATTCGCGCGTCAAACAGTTCGAGAACGTTACCACCATCTGTGGAGTCGAAAGAACCAAGTAAATAGCTTGACATATCCTGCGGTTCCGAGAGCCGAACCAGGTACTGCGGGAGTAAATGCGCTGAACAGTGAGTATACCCCTTAACTCAAGGTACGAATAAATAAAGTATGGAGTTAAACCGCTCGAGGACGTTACCAATTGGTATAACGTCAAACAACTTACCGGATACCATATCTTCCGAGAACATAGGCCGCTGTATCTCAGGTATCACACCGTGTTCAGGGATGCAAATTAGTACACATTTTAGTGCCACGCCTCTTAATATCATGTATGAAAATACGACCGAGTGTCAAACCGATGGAGAACGTAACTCCCTTGTCTGAGATTCGTACGGCTAATTCAGTAACTTCAGGTTTCCTGTGCTTCCGAGATAAAAACAAAGTATTCAGGGAATAAATCCCCTGTACATCAAAGACATTAGACACCCTATTTCACGGAATAAATATTAAAGTACAAAGTTAAACCGCTGTATGACGTTACCTATTAGTATGCTGTTAAACATTTTACCGGGTACCTTATCCTCGGAGAACCTAATCCGCCGTAGGTAGTGCCGTGCTTATTGTTCCCGGATTCAAATTATTAGACGCTTTAGCAGAGTGACACGTTATTTTTGTGTGTGTATGGCAAAATCGAGTGTCAGACCGTACGATAACGTTACCGCCGTCTTTGGTAGTCAAACGATTGAGTGACTAGCTTCACATATCCTATGATTCCGAGAGTGAAACCACGTACTCCGGGAGTCTATCCGCTGCACGGTATGGGTAATATACACCTTAGTTCACGATTCGATAATTAAAGAAGAGCGTAAAGCCGATGAAAATTTTACCTATTCATATAGAATCAAACACTTTACGGGAGGCCTTGCCTCCTGAGTAGTCTAACCCGCTGAAGGGTGTGCCTTGCTCAGTGTTCAAGGTAGCGAATTAGTATATATTTGAGTGACGGAACCCTTAATTTCATGTGTGAATTAGGAGATCGAATGTCAAACCGTTCGAGAACGTTGCCAACTTCCTTGAGATTTGGACGGCTAAGTAAATAGCTTCACATTTCCTGTGATTCCGAAAGTCAAACCAGATATTCCGGGAATTACGGAACAAAATTCTCTGTACAGTCTTGACAATTGACACCTCAATTCACGGTTTGAATATTAAAGCAGGCCGTCAGGACGTGGTAGAGCAGTACCTATTCGTGGTGGATAAACTTCTTCCAGAATGCCTTACCCACCGAAAGACTGACTTCTAGTATCAAGATAGAGAGGGAGTAGAGAGTCAAACCGAGGAAGAACGTTACGTACAGTGATATAATCAGACTATTTAACGAAGAACTCAACTCCCCAAAGCCTAACACATTACATCGAGAATATAGCTTCGTCTTCAGAGGAAGAAATTTGCTTACATTTTAGAGACGAGCACCGTAATTTCATGCATGAATTAGAAGATCGAGTGTGAAACCGTTCGAGCTCGTTTCCTTCACCTTTGGGAGCCGAGCGGCTGAGCCAACAGCTTCACCGATCCTGAGATTCCTAGGGGTAAACCAGGTAATCCGCGATTAAATCCGCTGGACGTTATTTGCACTAGATACTTTAATTGACGGTATGAGTATTAAACTACTGTGTCAAACCGTTATAGACAGATAACAATTTGTATACAGTCGTTTTTCATACTGAAGGCCATATATTCCGAGACCCTAATCTGCCGTACAGAAAGTATAATTTCGGGTGAAGAGAATCATGTTCGTTTACATTTCAGTGATGGGCTCGCTTATTTCAGATATGAATTGGAAGATCGAGAGTCGAACCGTTCTATAACGTTACCACCATTCCTGAGGGCCGTACAGCTAAGTCAATAGCTCCACGTATCCTGTGATTCCGAGCTCAGACCGGGTGCTCCAGGAGTAAATACACTACATAGTATTGGCAATTGACACCACATCTCACGGTATGAATGTTAGAAAGCACAGTAAAACCGTTGAGATCATTACCAATTGTCACACAGACAAATTTTTACCCGATACGTTTTCCTCCGAGAACCGATCCCGCTGTAGCAAGTGTATTGCTCAGTGTTCACGGAAACAAATTAATAGTCCCTTTCGCAAGCGGGCACTGTAATTCAGTTTATTAATAGGTGGGTTCAGGACAAAACCGCACGAGAGCGTTACCACGTTCTTCGAGAGCCGAACTGCTAAGTCACTAGCATTAAGTACCGCGTGATTCCGAGGGATAGACCAGGTATTCCAGGAGCAAATGCGCTCCACTCTATTAGCAATGGACATCATAATTAATTGAACATTCAAGTAGAACGCTAGACCGTGTGAGAACGTTACCAATTGGTTGAAGTCGAACGTTTTACGGAAGACCTTTCACTCTGAGGTCAAAACCCGCTGTACCGAAAATATAGCTGCCTGTTCAGAGATACAAATTAGTAGACATTTTAATAGACGAACTACATATTTTCATGTATGAATAGAAAAAGCGACAGGCAATCATTTCTAGAACGATCCCACATTCTTTGAGAAACGAATGTAGTATCAATAGCTCCACTTCTCTTATTATTCAGACAGTCAAACCAGATATTCCACGAGTCAATCCGCTGTATGCTATTCGTAGCGGACACCTTAAATCACTGTTTGAATATTAAAGTAGATCGTGATACCGTTTGAGAACGTTAACAAATGCAATATAGTCAAACGTTTTACGAAGGCCTTACCTTCCGAGGGCAGAACCAGCTGTATCTAGTGTGTAACTTCGTATGTAGAGTAACACATTAGTATTCACTTTAGTGATGGGCAGCTTCCCTTCCTGTATGGATTAGACGATTGGTGGTCAAACCATTCGAGGACGTTACCACCTTCTGTGCGGGACGAACGGGTAAGTCAACAGCTTCATCTATCCTGTGACTCGGAGAGGCAAACCAGGTATTCCGAAAGTAAATCCGCTCAACAGTATGGGCAACAGACACGTTAATTCACTGTTTGAATGTTACTGTATATCGACAAACCGTTTGAGTAAGTTTCCAGTTTGAGGAAAATCAAACGTTTTATATATGACCATACCGTCCAAAAGCATAGCGCGCTGTATTGAGAGAGTAGCAAGGTATTCAGAGGAAGATATGAGTGTTCATTGTAGTGCCGAGCACCTGAATTTCATGAATGGAATAGATGATCGAGTGTCAAACCGTTCGGGAACGTTACCGGCTTCATCGAAAGTCGAACGGCTGCCTCAATAGGTTCACCTATACTTGCGGTTCCGAGAGCCATGCGTGGTATTCAAGAAGCAGATCCAATGGGTAGCATTGGCAATAAATACCTTGTTTCATGGTTTGAATATTAAAGTAGGGAGTCAATCCGTTGGTGAACATAACCAATTGGTATACATTCATTCTTCTTGTCGAATACATTACCGCCGTAGAACATAACCCGCTTTAGGGAGCGTCATGCTTTGTGCTCACGGAAACAATTTTGTACTAATTTTAGCAGATAGACACCCTATTTTCCAGTGTGAATAGAATAATCGAGGGTCAAACAGTTCGAGATCGTTATCACCATCTTTGACGTTCGCACATCTAAGTCAATAGCTGCAGCCATCCTGTGATTCCGAGGGGCAAATCAGGCACTCCAGGAGTAAGTAGGCTGAACAGCTTTAGCAATAGACGCCTCAATTTGCGGTATTTATAACAAAGTAGATGGACAAGCCGTGGAAGAACTGTACGTACAGTTTCAGAGTCAAATTCTTTAACGATAGCATTAATTTTCGAGAAACTAACTTGCTGCAGCGAGTGTGTTGCTTAATGTAAACGGAAACAAATAAGTATACAATGTAGTGACTGGCACCATAATTTGAGGTATGGATGAGCATATCGGTAGGCAAAGCGTTCCAGGTCGATACCACCTTCATCGAGAACTGAACACATATGTCAACAGCTTCACGTAGACATGTGATTACGAGGGTCACCCCAGGCATATTAGGATTAAATCCGCTGTATTCTGTTAGCAATCGACGCCATATTTTGCGGTCTGAATACTAATGTACAGCGTGAAACCGACTGAGAAATTTACCAGTTGGTATAAAGTCATTCTTTTTAGTGAATACATTACCTTCCTAGAACGGAAACCTTTGTAGAGAGTGCCATGCTTCGTGCTCACGGAAACAGATTAGGAGACATTTTTGCAGACGGGCGCCTTATTCTCATGTATCAATAGAAAAATCGACAGTCAATCCAATCGAGAGCGATCCCGCCTCTTTTGAGAGACGGACGGCTAAGTCAATAGCATCACGTATCCTGCTGTTCTGATAGGCAACCCAGGTATGCTGGTTGTCAAAGAGCCGAACACTATTGGTAATGGACACCTTAATTCACGATATGAATAGTATAATGGAGCGTCGATCCAATTGAGACCGTTGCCAATTGCTATAAGGTCAAACGTTTTACCGAAGATCTTACCCTCGGAAAAAATAACCCGCAGTATCGAGGGCATAACTTCGTGTTTAGTACGGCAAAGTAGAATACGTTTTAGCGATAAGCACACTAATTTCAAGAATGAATGAGATGGTCGAGAATCAAACCGTACGAGACCGTTACTACCTTGCATGTGATTCGGTCGGCGAAGGCAATGGATAAACACATCTTGTGTCTAAGACAGTCATAGCAGGTATCACTGGAGTAAATCCGCTGAATAGTGTTGGCCACAGACACCGAAATTTACGGTTTGAATATCAACATACAGCGTCACACCGTTTAGGAATGTTAGCAATTACTATAATGGCAAACGTCTGACCGGAGACCTATCCTTCCGCAAACCTCACGCGCTTCATGTAGAGCATAACATCGTGTTCAGAGACAGCAAAGAGTCTCCATTTCTGTGACGGGCACCATATCTTCATGTATGAATTAGAGGATCGAGTCACAAACCGTTCGATAAGGTTACCAACTACTGTGAGACGTGCGTTGGAGTCAACAGCTTCACCTATCCTGTGATTCCGAGAATCATACCAGGAAATACTGGAACAAATACACTGAAAAGTATTAGAAATTGACACGTTAATTCACAGTTTGAATATTCAAGTAGAGCATCAAACCGTTTGAAAGCGATAGCAATTCGTATAAAGTCAAACGTTTTAGCGAAGTCCATACCTTCCGAGAACCTGGCACGCTGTAGCGAGTGTCCTGCTTAGCGCTTACGGAATGAAATTAGTATACATTTTTGGAGATGGACACTTTAATTTCATGAATCAGTAAGATGATCGAGGGTCAGACTCTCCGAAAACGTTACCACCATCTTGGAGTGTCGAACAGCTAAGTCAATATCTTAACCTATCGTGAGATTCCGAGAGTTACACCAGGTATTCCTGGAGTAAATCTGCTGTACAGAATTGGCAATAGATACCTTAATTCACTGTATGAATATTAAAGTACAGTGTCGGACCGTTGTAGGACGATACACATTGGAATGAAGTCATCATCATGATCGAAGGCCTTACCTTGCGAGAAGCAAACACGCTGCATTTAGTGTGTAGCCTTGTGTCCAGAGAAACACATTAGTAAACATTTTAGAGATAAGCGCCATAATTTCATGTATGGCGTAGAAGACCGCAGATTATACCGTTCGACAACGTTACCAGCATCATTGAGAGTCGCGTAGCTAAGGCAATATCTTCACCTATCGTGTGGTACATAGTGGCAAACCAGTCAATACGGGAGAAAATCCGCAGAATTATATAGGCAATTGGCACGATTCACGGTTTGAGCATAAAAGCTGAAAGTCAAACTGTCGGAGATCATTAATGTATGGATTAGAAGATCGACTATCAAACCGTACGATAACGATACCAGCGTCTATGAGAGAAGAACGCAAAATCAGTAGCTTCACCCATCCAGTGATTCCGAAAGTCTCACCAGGTATCCGTGCAGTAGGTCCGCTGAACACTAATGGCAATAGGCACCATAATTCAAGGTCTGAATACTAAAGCGGAACAACAAACCGTTGTAGAACGTTACCCATTTGGTATAGACTCAAATATTTTACCGACAGCCCTACCTTCGGAGAAACTCACCCCCTTCATCGAGAATATAACTCCGTTTTAAGAGGAACATATTAGTATACATTATAGTGGGCACCTTAGTTTCATGTATGAATTTGCAGATAAAGTGTTAAACCGATCGGGGACGTTACCGCCTTGTTTGAGAGTCGAACGGACAATCAGTAGCTTCGCCTATCCTGTAATTCCGAGAGTCAAACCTGGTACTCCGGTAGCCTATGCGCTGCACAGTATTGGCAATAGAAGCATTAACTAGCCGTATGCATATTAGAGAACAGAGTCAAACCGCTTCAGAACGCTACTAATTGATATAACGTCATACTCTTTATCGCATAGCTTACCTTCTTAGGACATATGCCGCTGTATCGTGGGTATATCATCGTGTTCAGAGAAACAAATGAGAAGCCGTTTTAGCAGACGAAAACCATAATATCAGTTATGAATTAGAAGATAGATGGTCATACCGTTCGAGAACGTTACCACCCTCTTCGAGAGTCGAACGGATAAGTCAACAGCTCGACCTGTCCTGTGATTCCGAGAGTCAAACCTGGAAATCCAAGAGTAAATCCGCTTAAGATTGTTGGCAATTGACACCTTATGTCAAGGTCTGAATATTAGGGTAGACGGTCAAAGAGTTTTAGATCTCTGCCAATTGGAATAAAGTCAAACACTTTACCGATGGCCTCGGAGAAGCAAACACGCCGTTTCGAGGGTATGGCAACATGTTCAAGGATACACATTATTATACAATTTAGTAACGTCACCATGGGTTCATGTATCAGTTAGAAAATCGAGGGTCAAGCCGTTCGAGAACGTTGCCACCTACTCCGGGAGCGGAACGGCTACGTCGATAGCTTCACATATCCTGTCATTGCTAGATCCAAACGAGGTATTCCGGTAGAAAGTCCGCAGAAGAGTATTGGCAATTGACACCTAAATTCACTGTACGAATATTACAGTAGAAGGACGATCCGACGTAGAGCATTACCAACTGGTATAGAGTCATTCTTTTTACCGAATGAATTGCCATCGTAGAACATAGCCCGCCTTAGCGAGTGTCATGCATAGTGCTCACGGAAACAAATTAGGAGACATTTTATCAGATGGACACCTTATTTTCATGTATCAATATAAAAATCGTCAGTCAACCCATTCGAGAGCGATCCCACCTTCTAAGAGTGTCGAACGACCAAGTCAATAGCTTCACCTACCCTGCGATTCCGAGGGTCAGGCCAGTTATTTCGGGAGAATGAACGCTGAACTGTATTGGCATCAGACACCTCCATACACGGTTTGAATGTTAAAGTAGGGCGAATATCCGTCTGAGAACGTTACCAATTTGCATAGATTTATACGGTCTACCGAGGCTCTTACACTCCATAGAAATAACCC
>NIJG01002652.1:0-24458 GCA_002201625.1 Euglossa dilemma
TTACTCCCGAAATACCTGGTCCGACCCTCGGATTGTCATGGTAGGTGTAGCTATTGATGTAGCAATTCGACCCTCAAGAAGTTTGTTACCTTTCTCCAAAGGTTTGATCCTCGATATTCGTACTCATAAATGATACTAATGTGTGCGTCTTCTATAGTGTCACATAGTTTGTTCCCGTGAACAGTAAGCAATACAATTGCTACAGGGGGTTATGTACTCGGAGGGTAAAGTATCCAGTAAAAATTTTTCATTCGTACAATTTGTCAAGTTCTCNGGATGCTATTGCATCCGGTAAAAATTTGTCTTTGTTACAAATAGCGTTGTTCACCAAGGTTTTGATTCTGTACTCTAATATTCATACCGTGAGTTAAGATGTCTATTGCCAATACCGCTTTGCGCATTTGCTAGTGGAACTCCTGGTTTGACTCACGGATGCGCATGAATGCTGAAGCCACTGAATTGGGTGTGCGACTTTCGAAGTTGGTGGTAACGTTCTCGAACTGTTCGACTCTCAACCTTCCAATTCATTAATGAAACAAAGGTGCCCGTCAGTAAAATGTATACTAATGTATTCCTCTGAACACGAAGTTATACCGACGAAACAATGGGTTATGTTCTCGGAAGGTAAGATATCCGGTGAAGAGTATGACGTTATACCAATTGGCAACGTTCTCAAACGAATCGACGCTGTACTTTAATATACACACTGTGAATTAAGGTGTCGAATGCCATATTGTGCAACTATTTTACTCCCGAAATACCTGGTCCGACCCTCGGATTGTCATGGTAGGTGTAGCTATTGATGTAGCAATTCGACCCTCAAGAAGTTTGTTACCTTTCTCCAAAGGTTTGATCCTCGATATTCGTACTCATAAATGATACTAATGTGTGCGTCTTCTATAGTGTCACATAGTTTGTTCCCGTGAACAGTAAGCAATACAATTGCTACAGGGGGTTATGTACTCGGAGGGTAAAGTATCCAGTAAAAATTTTTCATTCGTACAATTTGTCAAGTTCTCCAACGGATTGATCGTGTACCCTCATATTCATACCGTGAGGTGAGATGGCTATTGCCAATAGGACATTTACTCTTGGAACACCCGGTCTGACTCTCGGAAACACAGGATATGTGAAGCTATTGACTTTGGTGTGTGACTTTCAAGGAAGGCGGGATCGTTGTCGAACGGCGTGTCCGCCGATCTTCTAATATACTCATAAAATTAATGTCCCCGCCACTAAAATGTATACTAGTATCTTTCACCCAACACGAAGTTATGCACTCGATACAGCGAGATAGGATAACAGAAGGGAAGCTATTCGGGAAAAAGTACTTTATTCCAGTTGCTAATGTCCAGCGAGGGTCTGACTCTCTCCTTTAATGTACATACCACAGATTGATGTGTCCATGGTCAATAGTTTTCAGTGGACTAACTCCCGGAATGCGTGGTGTGACTCTGGGAATCACAGAAAAAATGATGCTTCTGACTTAGCCGTTCACCTCTGATGGAAGGTGGTATCGCTATCGAACGGTTCGACCCACGATCTCTTAATTCATAAATTAACTTAAGGTGCCCGTCACTAAAATGTCTACCTATTTGCTTTTCTGAGCACGAAGTTAGAGCTGATTAGATTCACGGAACGTGCGGCCTGAGGAGAGAAGTACCAGTAGATAAAGTTGCACAACTGTGTGACTCTGTACCACAGTGGTTATACGGGGAAGTAGGGTTTTTAATGCCTATATTGTACAGTGGAATTTCTCCTGGAATTGACTCTCGGAATCACAATTGTAGGTGAAGCCATTGACCTTGCCGTTCGACTCCCGTTGATGCTTGTGACGCTCTCGAACAGTTTGACACTCGATCTTCTAGTTTATAGGTGAAATTGTGGTGCCCGTCGCTAAAGTGTACACTAATTTAATTCACTCAGCATGGTGACATGATCTCGATACAGCGGGTTATCTCCGCAGAAAGTAAGGCCTTGGGTAAAAAGTTTCACAACATAGCAGTACGTAACGATGTACAAGGGCTTGACTCTGGACTATAATATTTATATCGCGAAATAGGGTGTATGATGCCCATAATGTTCAGCGGTCTTACTGGCGCTATATCTGGTTTCACTCTCGGAGTCTAAGGAGAGGTGAAGCTATTGACTTAGTTGTGCGTCTCTCGAAGAAAGTGGTATCGATTTGACGTTCTATCTTCTAATTCATACATGAACATATGATGCCCATCACTGAAATGTATGCTAATATCTTTGTATGAACACGAAGTTATACTCTCGATACGGTGGGTTTGCATCTGGGACTGCAAGGCTATCGGTAAAAGGTTTGTCTCCGTATCAGAGAGTGCCGTTCTACAACGGGTTGACGGTCTGCTTTAATATTCATACCGTGAATGGAGGTATCTATTGCCAATACTTTTCAGCGTATTTACTCCTGGAATGGCAGGCTTGATTATCGGAATCTCAGAATAGGTGAAGCTATTGACATGTTAGTTCGACTATCAAAGATGTTGGTCACGTTCCCGATCCGTTTTACACTCGATCTTCTAATTCATACATGAAATTAAGGCGCCCATCACTAAAATGAATTCTAATTTCTTTCTCTGAAAGCGAACGTATAGTCTCGATGAAGCCGCTGATGTTCGCAGAAGGCAAGGCCTTCGGTAAAACGTTTGGCTTTATTACAATTGGAAACGATCTCATACGGATTGACGCTCAACGTTAATATTTAAACCGTGCAATAAGGTGTCCACTCCCAACACTGTTCAGCGGATTGACTCCCGGTATACCTGGCTAGTTTCTCCGAATTACAGGATAGGTGAAGCTATTGACTGAGTCTCTCGACCCGCAGAGAGTGTTCTAATGTTCTTGAACGGTTCGACATTGTACTATAATATTCATACACTGAATTAAGATGGCTAATGCCATTACTGATCAGCACATTTACTCCGGGTATACCTGTCTTCAATTTTGGAATCACAGGATAGGTTACGCGATTGACACAGCTGTGCGATTTTGCTACACATACATGAAAATTAGGTGTCCGATTGGTAAAGTGTGAACTAATATAATGCCGTGACCACTAAGAAAAACTCTCGCTACAGCGGGATATGCTTCTTGGAAGTTATGGACATCGGTAGGAAGGTTGACTCTATAAGAATAGGTAACCATCCACAGCGGTATCACACTCTAANCCAACACTGTTCAGCGGATTGACTCCCGGTATACCTGGCTAGTTTCTCCGAATTACAGGATAGGTGAAGCTATTGACTGAGTCTCTCGACCCGCAGAGAGTGTTCTAATGTTCTTGAACGGTTCGACATTGTACTATAATATTCATACACTGAATTAAGATGGCTAATGCCATTACTGATCAGCACATTTACTCCGGGTATACCTGTCTTCAATTTTGGAATCACAGGATAGGTTACGCGATTGACACAGCTGTGCGATTTTGCTACACATACATGAAAATTAGGTGTCCGATTGGTAAAGTGTGAACTAATATAATGCCGTGACCACTAAGAAAAACTCTCGCTACAGCGGGATATGCTTCTTGGAAGTTATGGACATCGGTAGGAAGGTTGACTCTATAAGAATAGGTAACCATCCACAGCGGTATCACACTCTAACTTAATATACAAACCGTGAATTAAGGTGACAAATGTCAATACTCTTCAGAGGATTTTTCTCCTGGAATTCCAAGTTTGACTCTCTGAGTCACAGGATAGGTGGTGCTATTGACACAGCCTTTCGAATCTCGCAGAAACTGGTAACGTTCTCGAACGGTTTGACACTAGAGCTTCCTATTTATAAATGAAATTAAGCTATCCGCCTGCTAGAATGTCTATTAATGCCTTCCTGTGAATCCGATGCAAGACAATCGCTACAGCGGATTGTTTTCTAGGCATGGAAGGTATAGGTTAAGAAGAATGACTTTATAGCAATTAGTAATGATCTCCGACGGTTTGATTATCAACCTTAATATCCGTGTCGTGAATTACGGTGACTATTGACAATAACGTTCAGCGCATTAAGTCCAGGAATACCAGGATGACTCTCGGAGTCTTAACTATAGATGAAGCTATTGATACAAACGTTCGAATATCAACGACGGTGGTAACGATCTCGATCAGATTGACATTCGATCATCTCATGCATACACGAAATTAATGTGTCCGTCACTAGAATGTATGCTAATTTTGAATCTCAGAAGGCGAAGTTATACTCCCGATACAGCGGGTTGGGTTCTCGGAGATATGCGATAAAGTGAATGACGTTATACTAATTGGTAACGTTCTGAAACGGATTGTCTCTTAACTTTAATATTCATACCGTGAATTAATGTGTCCAATGCCAATACTGTTCAGCGGATTTACATCTGGAATGCCAGGCTGGACTATCGGAATCACAAGTATAGGTGATGCTGTTGACTCAGACGTTCGACTCTCGAAGAAGCTGGTAACGCTCTTGAACTGCATGACACTCGAACTTCTAATTCGTACATGAAATTATGGTGCGCGACACTAGGATGTCTAGCAACCAATCCTACTGAACACCATGTTATACTCTCGATACGACGGGTAAGCTCTTCAAAGGGTATGGTCTTCAGTAAGTCGTTTGAATCTATACCCGTATGCATTGTTCTTCAACGGTTTGACTCTGTACATTAATATTCAAACAGTAAATTGAGGTTGCTGTTGCCAATGCTCCTCAGCGGATTTACTCCCGGAATACCTGGGTTTACTCACGGAATCACGCTATAGGTGAAGCTATTGACTCAGCCGTTCGTCTCTCAAAGATGGTGGTTACGATCTCAAAAGCTTTGACGCCCTGCATTAATAATCAAATCATAAATTAGTGCATATATTGCCAATACTGTTCAGCCGATTAGTCCCGGAATACCTGCTTTAACTCTCAGAATCGTAGGATAGGTGATGCTATTGACTTAGACGTTCGTCTCTCACAGCAGGTGGCATCGTTCACGAACGGGTTTACTCTCGATCTTCTAATTCATACATAAAATTATGGTGCTCGTCACTAGAATGTATACTAGTTTGTACCTCTGAACACGGCGATATACTCTCGATAGAGCGGGTTAGATTTTCGGAGGAAATCCGCAGTTTCGAGAGTATGACTCCGCGTACAGAGAACGAAATTGAAATTCATTTCAGTGACGGGCAACTTAACATCATGTATGAATTAGAAGATTGCGGGTGAAACCGCTCGAGAACATTGTAACCATCTGTGAGAGACGAACGGCTAAATCAATAGCTTCCCCATTCCTGTGATTCGGAGAGACTAACCTGGTATTACGGGAGTAAATCCGTTGATCAGTATCGGCAGTAGACACCTTAATTCACGGTGTGAACATTAACCTAGAGCTTCAGGCCTTTTGAGATCGTTACCAATTGAATTAAAGTCAAATGATTTACCGAAGGCCTTACCATCCACCAACCCCAGCGGCTTCATCGAGAGTACAAGTTCGTGTTCATGAAAGGAAATTAGAATTCACTTCAGTGACAGCCGCATTAACTTCATGTATGGATTACGAGATCGAGTGTCAAACTGATAAAGAACGTTACCGCTTTCTACGAAAGACGAGCGACTAAGCCAATAGCTTCACCCATCATGCGATGCCTAGAGTCAAATAAGTACTCTGGGAGTGAATCGGCTAAACAGTATTGGCAACAGACACTATAATTCTTGCCATGATTATTAATGTTTAGTGTCAAACCGGCGAAGAACAATACCAATTAATAATAAGTCATTCTTTTTAACCTATACCTTACATTCCGAGAACTCATGCCGTCGTAGCGATTGCCAAGCTTAGTGCCCGCGGATAAAAAATGATTAGAGATTATAACAGAAGCACACCGTATTTTCATATAGGAATGAGGAGTTCGAAAGTCAAACCGACCCGGAACATTACCACCTTCTTTATGAATTGTACATCTAAGAACACAGCTTCAACTATCCTGTGATTCCGAGAGTCACACCAGGTATATGAGGAGTAAATCCGCTCTGCAGTAGATGCAATGGATACTTTATTTCACGGTGTGGACATTAAAGTAGAGATTCAGGCCGATGGAGAACGTTATAACTTGGAATGGAATTCAACATTTTGACGAAAACATTGCCTGGCGGGAATGTATCCCGCTGTACCGCGAGACTAGCTTAATGTTAACCCCACATATAAGTGGGCACCGTAGCTGATAGGATACTCTAATTTTATACGCGGATAAGCATATCGAGAGACAAGCCATTGGAGAACGTTATCACCATTCATGAGAGCTGCGCAGCTAAGTCAGTACCTCCACCTAGCCTATGACTCCGAGACTCAAACCAGGTATTCTGGGAGTAAATCCGCGGAATAGTATTTGCTAGGGGCACCATAATTCATGGTATAAATATTAAAGTACGAAGTCAAGCCATGCAGAACGTAATGAATATGTATGAAGACAATATTTTTACCGACAGTCTTACATTAGGGGAAGCCTAACCAGCTGCATTGAGAGTATGACTTCGTTCTCAGAGAAAGACATTAGTATGCATTTTAGTGATGAGTATCATAATTTCATGCAAACATTAGAAGATACGTGGTCAAATCGTTCCAGAACGATACCACCTTCTCTGAGAGACGCACAACTAAGTCACAAGCTCCACTTCTCGTGTGATTCCGAGGGTCAAACACAGCTATTACGCAGAACATTACTGGCTCTAGACACATTAATTAGCGGTATTTTCTTGAGTACCTGATTTACTTTTCAGAATCACAGGATATGTGCAGCTATCGAGTTAGATGTGCGACACTCAAAGTAGGAGGTAACGTTCTCGAACGCATTGACTGTTGATGTTGATACTTAACACAAATATGTGGTCTCCGTCTGCATGAATGGCTTTTAATTTGTTTTCTTTAACATTAAGCAGGACACTCGCTACCGCAGGCTTGGTTCTCAGAAGATAAAGTATTCAAAAATGTTATGACTTTATAAGAATAGGTATTGTTATCAAACGGTTTGGCGCTGAATTTTAATATTCAAACCGTGAATTATGGCGTTTATTACCAATAATGTTAAGCGGATTTACTCCCGGAATACCTGGTACCTCAGACTCTCAGGATCGGGGAAGCTATTGACTTAGACGTTCGTCTCTCACAGCAGGCGGCATCGTCTACGAACGGCTTGTCCCTCGATCTTCTAAGTCGTACATGAGTTAACGGTGACGCCACTAAATTGTAGACTAATGTGTTTCCCTAAACACGTAGCTTAACTCGCGATACGCCGGGTTAGCTTCTCGGATGGTAAGGCCTTCGGTAGAAAGATTGACTTTATACAAAACATGTAACGCTCTCAAGCGGTTTGACGCTCCAGATTAATATTCGAACCGTGGATTAAGGTGCCCAATACCAATACTGTTCAGCTGGCAAACTCTCTGAATGCCTGGATTGACTTTCGGACACAAAAGATAGGTGGAACTATTGACTTAGCCGTTTGTCTCCCACAGAAGCTGGCAACGTTCTCGAGCGGATTGACCCTCAATCGTCTAATTCACACATAAGGTTAAGTTGCCCGTCACTGAAATGAATTCTAATTTCGTTCACTGTTCACGGAGTTATAATCTCGAAACTGCGTGTTAGCTTCTCCGAAGGAACGGCTGTCGATAATGTGTTTGACTCTATGCCAATAGCTGACGTTCTACATCTGGTTGACGGTCTGCTTTATTATTCGTACCGTGATTTGAGGTGTTTCTGGCCAATACTTTTCAGCGGATTTACGCCAGCAGTACCTGGTTTGGCAATCCGAATAACTCGATGGGTGAAACTATTGACATAGCCGTTCGTCTTCCACAGAAGGTAGTAACGATCCCGAACGCTTTCACCCTCGATCTTCTAATCCACAGATAAAACTTTGGTCCCAGACACCAAAATGTATACTAATTTGCGTCTCTGAACACAAAGTATTGCTCTGGATACATCGGGTTAGCATCTCGGTAGGTAAGGCCATCGGTAAAAAGATGATTGACTCTATTCCAATACGTAACGTTCTACCACACTTTGCCTTGGTACTTTAACATTTATACAGTGAAGGATGCTGTCTAGTGCTAATAACGTAAAGCGGATTTACTCCTGGAGTACCTCGTTTTTGTCTATGAATCACAACGTAGGTGAAGCTATTGACTTAGCCGCTCTATTCTCAAAGACGGTGGTAACGTTCTTGCTCGGTTTGACCCTCGATCTTCGAATTCATACACGAAATTAAGATGCCCATCGTTAAAATGTATACTACTTTGTTACTATAAACACCATGTTGTACTGGCGATGCGACGCGTTGCACTTTCGGAGGGAAAGATTTTCAGTAAGACGTATGACTTCATATCAATTGGTAACACTCTCGAACGGATTGATGCCCTACTTTCATACTCTCACCGCGAATTAAAGTGACCAATGCCATTACTGTTCAGCGGAATTACTTCCAGAATACCCGGTGTGTCTCTCTGAAACACAGCATGTGTGAAGCTGTCCTTTTAGCTGTTGGAATTTCATAGAAGGTGGTAACGGCATCCATTGGTTTGACACAAGATCTTCTTAGTCAAAATGAAATTAATCTCCTCATCACTAAAACGTTAACTAATCTGATCCTCTGGAAAGGAAGTAATACTCTCGACACGACGGTTTAGCTTCTCGGAAGGCAGGGAATTCGGTAAAAGGAATGACTTTATTCGAATTGGTGATGTTCTCCAACGGTTTGACTCTCGATTTTGCTATTCATTCCTGACAATGTTGTGAGTCTGCTAAGTAGTCTACCAATTTGTTTCCGTGTGCACTATGCATTCTACTCAATACTGCGGGTTAGGTTCTAGGACGATATGGTTTTCGGTTAAAAGTATGACTTCACAGCAATTGGTTATACTCTCCAACGGACTGACTCTCTGCTTTAATATTCAAACCTTGAAACGAGGTGTTTATTTCCAATATTGATCAGTGGATTTACTCCCGGTACACCTGGTTTGGCTCTCGGAATCGCAGGATGTGTGAAGCTATTGACTTAGCCGTTCGACTCCCAAAGAGGGTGGTAACGTTCTTGAACGATTTGACAATCGATACTCTAATTCATACACGAATTTGAGGTGCCCTAACTCGATTGTATACTAATGTGTCTCTCTAAGCACGAAGCTATATTCTCGATACGGCGAGTAAGCTTCTCGGATGGTATGGCATTCCGTAAAACGTTTGCCTTTCTAGCAATTATAACGTTCTCACAAGGCTTGTCGTTCTATTTTAATATTCTATCCGCAAATTATAGTATCTATTGCCAGAACTATTTCGCGGTTTTACACACGGCATACCCGGTATGACGGTCGGAATCACAGGATTGGTGATACCGTTGACAGCCGTTCGACTCCCAAAGCAGGTGTTACCGATATCTAATGGTTTGACTCTCGATTTTGAAATTTTTACATGAAAATGTGGTGCCACCTGCCAACGTGTCTACCAGTTTGTTTCTCTGAATATTTCGTAAGGCACTCGCTGCAGCAGGTTAAGTTCTCGGATGGTATGGTATTCGGTAAGAAGAACGGCTTCATAAGAATAGGTATCGTTCTACAACGGTTTATCGTTCCGCTTTAATATTCAGACCTTGAATTAAGGTGTCAATTGCCAATAGTGTTCAGCAGACTTACTCCACGAATAGCTGGCACGACTCTCGGCATAACAGGATAGGCGTAGCTATTGACTGAGTCGTACGAATCTCAATGAGGGCGGTAACGTTCTCGAACATGTTGACACTCGATTTTCTAATTCATACATGATGTTAAGGTACCCGTCACTGATATGTATACCAATTTCTTCCTCTGAGCACGAAGTTACATTTTCGACGAAGCGTGTGAGGTTCGCGGAGGGTAAGGTCTTCGGTGAATCGTTCTACTTTATAGCTACTCGTAGCGTTCTCAAACGACGTGACGCTCTATTTTAATATTCACCTCGTGATTTAAGGTGTCTATTGGCAATATAGTTCAGCGGATTTGCTTCCGGAATACCTGGTTAGACTATCGGAATCACTGGATATGTGAAGCTATTGACTTTGCCGTACTTCTCTCACGGACGCTGGTAACATTATCGAACGGTTTGACACTTGATCTCTTAATTCAAACATGGAGTTATGGTATCTGTCACAGAAATGAGGACTAATTTCTATCTCTGTAGGCGTCGTTATACTCTCGACGAGGCGGATGAGGTTTGCGGAACGTAAGGTCTTCGGTAAAACGTTTGACTTTATACGAATTGGTATCGCTCTCAAACGGTTTCACGCTCTTCTTTCATATTCAAACCGTCAAGTAATGTGTCAATTGCTAATAATCTTCAGCGGATATACTCCCGGATCACATGGTTTGTCTCTTTGAATCGCAGGATGGGTGATGCTACTCACATAGCCGTTCGTGCCTCACAGACGGTAGCAACGTTCGCGAGAGGTTTGGTCCTCAATCTTCTCATTCATACATGAAGTTAAGGTGCCTGTCACTAGAATTAATTCTAATTTGTTTCTCTCAACACGACGTCATACTCTCGCAAAAGCTGGTAAGGAACGCGGATGGAAAGGCCATCGATAGAACTTTTGACTTTATACCAATTGGTAACGCTCTTGAACGGATTGACGCTCTACTTTAATATTCAAACCGTGAATTGGCGTGCCTATTGCTAACACCGTTCTGCGGCCTCACTCCCGGAGTGCCTGGTTTGAATCGCGGAATCACGGTATAAGTGAAGCTATTGACTTAGCCGTTTGAAAGAGGGAGGTAACGCCTTCGAACTGTTCGAACCTCGACCTTCTGACTCGTAATGAATGTATCGTCCCCGTCGCTATGTCGTTTACAAACTTGTCTCTTTGTTAATGAAGTTACACTCTCCATAAAGCGTGTTAGCTTCATGGAAGGTGCGACCATCGATGAAATGATAGACTCCATACTTATCGGTAACGATGCACATCTGCGTGACCTTGTTCTTTAATATTTATACGCAAAAGTAGGGTTTTTAATGCCGATTTTCTACAGCGGGTTTACTCCCAGAACACCTGGCTTGTCTCTCAGTTTCGCAGGATTGGTGACATTAGTGACTTTTCTTTGCGACTCTCAAGAAGGTTTGTAACGTTCACCAGCGGCTTGAATCTCGATCTTGTACTGCACACATGAATTTAAGATGCCCGTCACTGAACTGAAGACTTATTTCTTTCTCTGAAGGAGAAGCTATTTTCTCGAAACAGCGGGTTTGCTTTTCCTATGGTAAGGCTATCCGTAAACTGTTTGACTTTATACCAATTGACAACGCTGTAAAACGGCTCGACGCTCCACTTTAATATTCAGACTCTGAATTAAGGTGTCTATTGCAATAGTATCCAGAGAATTTACCCCAGGTATACATGGTTGGACACTCCGAATCACAGGATATGTGAAGCAATTGACTTAGCTGTTCGACCCACAAAGTGGGTGGTAGCGTTCTCGAACGGTTAGATTCTTGATCTTCTAATTAATCCATGAAATTAAGATGCCCGCTACTAAAACGTATACTAATTTCATCCTCTGAACGTGATCTTATACTCTTGATACAGCGAGTTAAACTTCTCGTTAGGTGAGGCTATTGGTAAAGGGATTCCTGTTATACAAATTGTTTACGTGCTACAACGGTTTGACACTGTACTTTAATACTCATGCCGTGAAATAATGTGTCTATTGCCAATACCGTTCAGCGGATTTTCTCTCGGAATACCAGGTTTGTCTCTTCGAATCACAGGATAGTCGATGCTGTTGACTTATCTGTCCGATTGTCAAAGAGGTGATAACTTTCTCGAATCGGTTTGACGCAATACCTTTTTACTGATACACGTAATTGTGGTGCCGGTCATTAAGATGTATACTACATTCATTCTCTGAACTCGAAGATATACACTCGATACTGTTGGTTAGGCTCTCGGAAGGAAAGGTATCCGTTATAAAGTATGGCGTTATGACAATTGGTAGCATTCCCAATCGATTAACGCTCTACTTTAACATTCAGACCGTGAATTATGGTGTATATTGCCAAAACTGTTCAGCGGATTTACTCCTAGAATTCCAGGTTAGACTCTCCGGGTCACAAGTAACGGTGAAGCTATTGACGCAGCCGTTCCACTCCCGATGAAGCTGGTAACGTTTTCGAACGGTCTGACACTCGATCTTCTAAATCATAGATGAAATTAAAGAGCCCGTCACTGAAATGTTAACCAATCTGATTCTCTGAAAACGACGCAATACCCACGATGCAGCGGGATATATTCTCGGAAGGTAAGGTATTCGTTAATCAGTATGACGTTACACCAATTTGTAGCATTCTGAAACGGTTCGACTCTCGACTTTAATATTCATACCGTGAATAAAGGTGCCCATTTACAATAGTGTACAGCGGATTGACTACTAGAATTCCAGGCTTGACCCTATGATTCACAACTTTAAGTGAAGCTATTGACCCAGCCGTTCGAGTCCCAAAGAAGGTGGTAACGACATCGAACCGTTTGACGCTCGATCTTCTTATTTATACGTGAAAATAATGTGACCTGCACTAAAAAGTATACTAATTTGCTTCTCTGAATACGAAGTTATACTGTCGATACGGCGGGATATTTTCACCGAAGGTATGGCATTCGATAAAATGAATGACTTCACACCAATTCGTAATGTTCTCCGACGGTTTGACCTTCCACTTTAATGTTCATACCGCGAATGAATGTGCCTATTGCCAATATTGAACAGCGTATTCACTTCAATAATAGCTGGTTTGACTCTCGCAATCACAGGATAGGTGAAGTTATTGACTTAGCCGGTCATCTCTCAGAGAAGGTGGTAACGTTCTCGAACGGTTTGACACTCCATCATCAAATTCATACATGAAGTTAAGGTGCCCGTTACTGAATTGGAGACTAATTTCTTACTCTGAACACGAAGTTATACCCTCGACGGAGCGGTATTGGATTTCGATATGTAGGATTTCCGATAAAGCGTTTGACTTTATAGCAAATGGCAATGTTCTCAAAACTGTATGACGCACTAGCGTAACATTCAATCCGTGAATTAAGGGGCCTATTGTCCATAATCGTCAGCGGATTTACTATAGGAATACCTGGTATGACTTTCGGAAACACAGGATACCTGAATCTATTGACTTAGACGTTCGAATGACGTAGAATGTGGTAACTTTCTCGAACGATTTGTCACTCGATCATCGATTTCATACAAGAAATTAAGGTTCCCTTCACTAAAATTCATTTTAATTTGTTTCCTAGATATGAGGGTATACTCTTGATACAGCGAGTTTATTCCCCGGAAGGTAAGGCCTTCGGCAAGAAGTTTGACTCTATACCAGTATGTAACGTCCTCCAATGAATTGACTCTGTACTCTAATATTTATACCGCAAAATAATGTGTCTAATGCCCATACTGATCATCAGATTTCCGCGGTTATACCTGGTTTGGCTCCCGGTATCACAGGATAGGTGAAGCGATTAACTTAGCCATACGTCTTTCACAGAAGATGGTAACGTTCTCGCACGGTTTGACCCTCGATCATCTAATTCATTCACAAAGATAAGGCGCCCATCATTGGAATATGTACTAATTTCTTTTTCTGAAGACGAAGCAATACTCTCGATGCAGCGGATCAGATCCTCGGAAGGTAAGGCTTTCTGTGAAAGGTTTTGACTGCGTACTATAATATTTATAACGTGAAATAGGGTGCCCAATGGCATAATGTAAAGCGCATTTACTGCCCGAATACCTAGTTTGACTCTCGGAATCATGGGACACGTGAAGCTAATAACTAAGGCGTTCGATTTTTAACTAAGGTGGTAACCCTCTCGAACGGTTTAAGCCTCTATATTCTAACTCATTCATGCAGTTAAGGTGCCCGTACTCTATAATGTATAGTAATTTGTTCCTCTAAATAGGACGTTATAATCTCGATACAGAGGATTAGGCATTCGGAGGGTAAGGTCTTGAGTAAAACGTTTGACTTTATAACAATTGATAACCTTCCCAAATAGAGTGGCGATATACTTTAATATTCAAACCATAAATTAAGGTGTGTATTACCGTTATTGTTCAGCAGATTTACGCCTGGAACACCAGGCCTGACTCTCAGAATCACAGGATAGAATAAGCTAATGTTTAGACGTTCGACTCTCAAATAAGGTGGTAACTTTCTCGGACGATTTGGTCATCGATCTTCCATTTAATACACGAAATTAAAGTGTACGTCTGCTGAAATGTCTACTAACTTGTTCCTCTGAGCACGAACTTATACCCACGATACAGTGGGCTATTTTCTCGGAAGGTATGGTATTCGGTAAGAAGTATGACGTTATACCAATTGGTAACGATGTCAAATGGATTGACGATGCGTTTTAATACTGAGGCCGTGCATTATGGTGTCTGTTGCCCATACTATTTATTGGATTTGCTCCCCGAATACTTGGTTTGACACTCGGAATGGTAGGATACGTGAAGCTATTGACGTAGACGGGCGACTCTCAGAGACGGTGGTCACGTACCCGAACCGTATAACAATCCACCTTCTAATTCTAATTCTTAAATGTATTATAATGTGTTTCTCTATACTCGAAGTTATAATCTCGATACAGCGGGTTATGATCACGGAAGGTAAGGCCTTCGGTAAATAGTTTCAACCTATACCAGTAGGCAGCGTTCTACATCGATTTGTCCCAGCTCTTTAATATTAATACGGTGATTTATGGTGTCTGTGGCAAATATTGTACTGCTGATTTACTACCGGAATGGTTGACTGGACTCTCGGTATCACATGACAGGTGATGATATTGTCATAGTCGTTCTACTCTCAAGGAAGATGGTATCGTTCTCGAACGGTTTGACACACGATCTTCAAATTCATAAATGGAATTAAGATGGCCGTCACTAAACAGTGTACTAATTTGTGCCACCGATCACGAGATGATACTCGCGATACAGCGGGATAGGTACTGGGTGGGTGAGGCCTTCTTTAAAATGTTTGTCGCTATACAAATAGGTAGCGTTCTCAAACGGTTTCACCACCTACTTTAATATTCAATCCGCGAATGAAGGAGTCCGTTTCCAATAGTGCACAGCGGACTGACTCCCGGAATATCTGGTTTGTCTTTCGGAGTCACAGGATTGGAGAAGCTATTGACTGAACCGATCGACTCTCAAAGAAGAGGCTAACGTTCTCCAACGGTTTGACACTCGATCATCTGATTCATGCATGGAATTAATGGGCCCGTCACAAAAATGTGTACCAATTTGTTCCTCTGAACTCGAAATTATACTCTCGATACAGCGGATTAGGTTCTCACAAGCTAGGGCTATGTGAAAAGTGTTTGATGCTATACCAATAGGTTACGTTCTCCAATGGTTTGACGGCCTGCTATAATATTCAAGCCGTGTATTATGGCGTCTATTCTCAATACTGGTCAGCAGATTTACTCCAGGTATACATGCTATGACAGTGGGAAGCACAGGATATGCGAAGCTATTGAGTTAGTCGTTCGAATCTCAATGAAGGTAGTAACGTTCTCGAACGCTTTGACTCTCGATGCCGATATTTATACAGAACATGTGGTGTCCGTCCTCTAAAATGTCTAGTACTTTGTTTGCGTGATCATTAAGCAGGACACTCACTACACCCGATTATGTTCTCGGAAGGTAAGGTATTCGGTAAAAAAAGTGACTTTATTGGGATTGGTAATGTCCTCTGACGGTTTGACTCCCTACATTAATAATCATTCCTTGAATTAAGGAATTAATTTCCAATACTCACCAGCTAAGATTACCATATTTGACTCTCAGAATCGCACGATAGGTGAAGCTATTGAACTCGCCGTTCGGCCCTCAAAGAGGGTGGTAACGTTCTCGAACGGATTGACGATCGTTATTCTAATTCATACATGAAGGTAACGTGCCCGTCACTGAAATGAATACTTATTTCCTTCTTTGTACACGACGAGATACCTTCGATAGAGCCGGTTATATTCTCGGTTGGTAAGGGCTACGGTAAAGAGGTTGAACCTATATGAATAAGTAACGTTCTACAACGGTTAGACACTATACTTTATAATTGAAACCGCGTACGAGGGTGTTGGTTGCCAATATTATTCAGCAGATTTACTCCCGGTAGAGCACGTTTGACTTTCAGATCGCAGAATAGGTGAAGCTGCTGTCACAGCTGTTCGAATATTCTAGAATGTGCTGACGATTTCGAACTGTCTGACAGTCGATCTTCTGATGCATAGTTGAAATTAAGGTGCCCGTTACTAAAAGGAACAAAAGGTTGTTGCCTTGAAGGCGAATTTAGAATACCTATACAGACGGTTAGGATATCGGAGAGTAAGGACTTCGGTAGAATGTTTGACGCTATGCCAATAGGTAACATTCGACAAAGATTCGGCACTGCACATTAATATATATACTAAATGAAGACTAATTTCTTTCTCTATTCACAAAATTGTACTCTCGGAACGGTGAGTTTGCTTCTTCGATCTTAAGGTCATGCGTAATGCGTTTAACCTTATACCAATTGCCAATGCTCCCAAACGGTTTAACGCTCTACTTTAATGATAAAACCGTGGATTGAGGTGTCTGTTGCCAATACTGTTCAGCGGATTTACTCAAGGCATGCCGGGTTTGACTCTCCGAATCACAGGTTGGGTGAAGCTGTTGACTTAGCCGTTCGTATCTCACAGATGGTGGCAACGTCCTCAAATGGTTTGACACATGATCTTCTAATTCATGCATGAAATTAAGGTACTCGCCACGAAAACGTATACTAGTTCGTACATCTGAACACGGTGTCTTACTCTCGATACTGCGGGATAGATTTTCGGAGCATGAGGTCATCAGATAGACGTTTAACTTTACTGCAATTGGTAACGTTCTGAAACGGTCTTACGCTGCATTTCAATATTCAAACCGTGGATTATGGTGTCTATACGCAGTACTGATAAGGGAATTTACTCCAGGAATACCTGATTTAACTATTGGATTCACACCAAAGCTGCAGGTATTGACTTAGATGTGCCAATTTCGAACATGGTGATAGGGTTTTCGAAATGTTTGGCACGCAATCTTCTAATTCATTCATGAAATTAAGGAGCGCGTCACTAAAACGTATACTAACTTATTTCGCTGAAAACGAAGTTATACCCACGATACAGCGGGTTATGTTCTCGGATGGTAAGGTATCCCGTTAGGAGTGTGACGTTATGCCAATTGGTAACGTTCACAAAAAGTTTGACGCTATACTTTCCTATTGAAACCGAGAACTAAGCACTAACTATTCACGTACAGTGTCAAACCGTTCTAGATCATTAACAATATGTATACAGTCCTTCTTTTACCCGAAGGCCTTGTCTTCCGAGAATCATATCCGCCGTATCGAAAGTATAACTTCGTGTTGAGATGAACATATTAGTATACATATTAATAGCGAGCACCTTATTTGCATACACGAATACAAATATTCTACGTAAAACATTTCGCGAACGTTGCCACGTTCTGTGAGAGACGAACGCTTAAGTCAATAGCAACACTCATCCTGTGATTTCGAAAGTCAAACAGGATATTCCGAAAGTAAGTCTGCAGATCAGTGTTGGCTATAGACACCTCAATTCACAATATGAAAATTAAAGTACAGAGTGAAGCTGTCGGCGAACATTACGAATTGGTATAAAGTAATCCTATTTACCGAATTCTTGACCTTCCTATAACCAAACACGCTGAGGCGGGAGCCTTGATTAATGCTCACGGAAACGAACTAGTAGAGATTTTAGCACACGTTCTTCATGTATGAATAGGTAGATCTAGGGTCAACCAGTCCGAAAACGGGACCGGACTCTTCGAGAGTCCACCCCCTTAATGAATAGTTACACCCATCCACTGTTTTCGAAGGACAGACCCGGTATTCCGAGAGTCTGCCCGCTGTACTGGAATGGCGGTGGACACCTTAATTCGCGGATTGAATATTAAAGCAGACCGTCAAACTGATGTAGAACGTTAGCAATTGGTACAGAGTCAAACATTTTGGTAATTGCCCTCCCTTTGGAGAAGCTAACTGGCCGTATCGAGAGTAAAACTTCGTTGTCAGAGAATGAAATTGGTAGTCACTTCTGTGACGGCCACCTTAACGTCATGTATGAATTATAAAATTGGTGTCAATATGCTCGAGATCGTTCCCACGTTCTTTGGGTAGTCGAACAGCTATGTCAATAGTTTCACGTATCCTGCGAATCCAAGAGAAAATCCAGGTACTCCGGGAGTAAGTGCGTTGAACAGTATTGACAATAGGCACCTTAATGCACGGTTTGAGAAATAAATATACAGCGTCAAACCGTTTGAAGACGTTACCAAATGCTATAAATTCACGAGTCTTATCGAAGACCTTACCCTCCGAAAATCGAACCTATTTTATAAAGAGTATAACGTTGAGTTCGGAGAATGAAATTAGTATTCATTTTAGCAATGGGCATCCTAATTTTATGTATGAATATGAAGATCGATTGTCAAACTGTTCACGAACGTTAACACCTTCCTTTAGAGCACACGTCTAAGTCAATAGTTTCACCTGTCCTATGAGTCCGAGAGTCAGCCCAGGTTTTCCGGGATTAAATGCACTGTATAGTAGCAATGGACACTTTTATTAAGGGTTTGAATTCAAGGTAGACCGTTAATCCGGCTGAGAACGTTATTATTTGCTATAAAGTCAAACGTTTTATAAAAGACATCACCTTCCGAAAAACTAACCCGCTTTATCGAGAGAATAACTTCGTGTTCAGACGAAGAAATTAGTGGATATTTTAGTGGCGGGCGCCTTCGTTTCATACATGAATTACAAGGTCGAGGGTCAACCCGTTCGAGGAAGATACCATCTTCTTTGAGATTCGAACCTGTAAGTCAATAGCTGCATATATCCTGTGATTCCAAAAGGCAAACGAGATATTCCAGGACCAAATGCGCTGTACTGTATTGGCACAAGATACGTTAATTCACGATATGAATATTAATTTATAGTGTCAACCCAATGCAGGGCGTTAACAATTCGCATAGAGTCATTCTTTTGATCGAATACCTTACCTTCCGAGAACCTAGCCGGCTGTAACGAGTGTCATGCTTTCTGCTCACGGAAGCCACTTAGTAGGCATAGTTGCAGATGAACACCTTATTGTCATATACGAATTAGAAGATCGAGTGTCAAGTTCTTATGAAGTCAAACTCTATCAATTACCATAGCTACGGTAAATCTATGCCGCTGCAGCGAGCGTGTTGATTAGTGTAATCGGAAACAAATTACTAGGCATTATAGCGGACGAACACCATATGTTTGTGAATACATATCAACATCGAGATTTAAAGCCTTCAAGAAAGTTATCACCTTCATTGAAACTCGAACAGCTAAGTCAATAGCATCACCTATCCTATGATTCCGAGAGTCATATCAGGTATTCCGGGACTAATAAGCTGAACACTATTGGTAGTAGACACCTTAATTCACGGTTGGAATATTAAAGTACAGAGTCAGACAGCTGGAGAACGATACTAATTCGAATAACGTCACACTCCTTACCCGATATCGTACCTCACGAGACGATATCCCGCTGTATCGTAGGTATAACTTGGGGTTCAGGGAAACAAATTAGTAGAAATTTTAGTGACGCGCACCTTAATTTCATGTATGAATTAGAAGATCGGGCGTCAAGCAATTCGAGAGCGTTACCACCATCCTTGAGATTCATCCGGCTACGTCAATAGCTTCACCGATCCTGTGATTCGGAGAGACTAACCAGTTACACTGGGAGTCAATCCACTGTACACTATTGACAATGGACACCTTAATTCACGGTTCGAATATTAAAGTAGAGCGTGACACTGTTTGAGATTCTTACCAATTGATATAAGGACACACCTATTACCGAAGTACTTACCCCCTAGGACCTAAACCCGCTGTAAAGAGATGATAGTTTCGTGATAAGAGAAGCAAACTGTACCCAATTTTGCCAGGGGTACCTTAACTTCGTGTATGAATAAGAAGATACAGCGACAAACCGTTCGAGCGCAATACGACCCTCATTGAGATACAAACGCCTAAGTCAATAGCTTCACCTATCCTGTACTTCCTAGAGTAAAGTCAGATATGCCAGGAGTAAATCCGCTGCAGTGAATTGGCAATGGACACCAAAATTCACGGCATCAATATCAAATTACAGCGTCCAAGCGTTTGTGAACGATACCAATTGGTATAACGTCATACCATTTATAGCATATCTCGCCTTCCGAGAATATATCCCGCTGCATCGAGAGTATAACATCGTGTTCAGAGAAACAAATTAGTATACATTTTAGTGACGGGCACCATATTTTCATGAATGAATAGAAAATTCGACAGTCTAAGCGTTCGACGGCGCTACCTCCAGCCTTGTGATTCAACCGGCTAAGTCAATAGCTTCACCGACACCGTGGTTTCGAGAGTCAAACCATGTATACCACGAGTCACTTCGCAGTATACTATTGGCAATGGACACTTTAATTGAAGATTTTAATATTATAGTAGTGCGTGAAACCGGTTGCGAACGTTCCAAGATGGAATAATGTCAAACCCTTTACCGAAGACATTACTCTCCGAGAACCTAATACGCTGTATCGACAGTATAACATCAATATCAGGGACACAGGGACGGCTAAGTCACTAGCTACGCATATACTTCGACTCCGAAAGTCAAACCAGATATAGCAGTAGTAAATTCGCTGTACAGTATTGGCAATAGGAATCTTAATTCTCGGTTTGAATATTAAAATACAGCGTCACACCGTTTCTGAACGCGACCGTTTGCTATGAAGTCAAACTTTTTACCGAATATCTTACCCACCGCAAACCTCACCCGCGTCAACGGCAGTACAACTTTGTGTTCAGAACGTGTTCCAGAACGTTGCAACCCTGTTGGTGAGCCGAACGTATAAGTCAATAGCTTCATCTGTCCTGTGATTCTGCGAAGCCAACCAGATATTCCGTGAGTAAATCCACTGAACGGTATTGTCAAAACATACGATACTTCACGGGATGAAATTAAAGTAGAGAGTCAAGCCACAGGAAAACATTACCAATTGCTATAAAGTCATCAAATTTCTGCAATAGCTTTCCTTCTGAGAACCCAACTGACTGTAGCGATTGTCTTCCTTAGTTTTCACAGGAACATATGTGTAGACATTTTAGCTGGTGGACACCATATTTTCATGTATGAAAATGAGGATCGAGAATCAAACCGTTAGATATCGTTCCCTTCCTCATCGAGAGTCGTACTGCTAAATCAATAGCTTCACCTATCCTGTTCGGAGAGTAAAACCACGTACCCCTGGAGTAAGTCCACTGAACATTTGTGGCAAATGACTCCTTAAATCACGGTTTGAATATTATGGTAGAGCGTCAAATCGCTTGAGAACGCTTCCAATAGCTATAAAGTCAAACGATGTACAGATGACCTTACCTTCCGCGTACCTCACTCGCTTCATCGAGAGTACAATGTCGTGTTGAGAGAAAGAAGTTAGTATTCATTTCAGTGACGGGCACCATAACTTCATGCATGAATTAGAAGATCGATTGTCAATCCGTTCCAGAACTCTGTCAGAGTCGATCGTATAAGTCAAAACCTCCACCTATTCTGTAATTCTGAGTGTCAGGGCAGGTAATCTGGTAGTAAATATGCTTAGGAGAATTTGCAATTGACACTTTAATTCACGGTTTGAATATTTAAAAACTGAGTAAAACCGCCGAAGAACATTGTCAATAAAAATAAAGTATAACTATTTACCTAATACATTGCCCTCCGAGAACCTAATCCGCTGCAGCATGAGTCTTGCTTAGTGTTCATGGAAACAAATTAGTAGACACTTTAGCAGACGGACACATTAATTGCATGTATCAATAGTAAAATGGAGGGTCAAATCATCAGAGAACGGTACCACCTTCCGTGAGAGTCGAGCTGGCAAGTAAATCGATTCACTTATCCTGATATTCCGATAGTGAAGCCTGGTATTTCAGATGTAACCCTACTGAACATCATTGGCAATAGACACCCTATTTCACGGTTTGATTATTAACGTAAGGCGTCATACCGTTGCAGAGCATTACGAAATCGTATAAAGTCATGCTTTATGCCGTTACTAATTTCATATTACTTAATTAATACTTGCTGTATTTAACGTTTTAAATAGTTATCGTGCAAAAAATCTACATTACATTGATATTACACAGTTATAATTACAAAGTCACGATTTTAATATAATCATCAACTCTCTTTCTGATGAAATCTTTAAAAGTAATTACACGTCAAATATTATTTTTCCGAGTCAAAATTTTGTGCGTATTAATTCATCGAGACAGATGTAAATACCTATAGAAATTGTATACATTCATCACATTTGTTGGAAAGGACCTAAATTCAATTTCTTCTCGTCAGTGGTGGTCATAATTTTTTACATTTTTCTCTAGTGAATATATTTGTAACAAAATTCAAACACGAATAATGTAACTTTCTATTCACTTTATGTTCTCTCGATATTTTCTGCTAGCCAATATATATACGTTTGGAATATTAGTTATTCATCTTAAAAATATTAGAGTTTGGTTTTGTTCTACGTTGCGACACATTATTCGTTCTATTTGTCTCGTAGAAGTTGGAACAGATGATCGGAATAGATGATAATGATCGCGATGATTGAAGATTTATATTAGGTAAAGATTTCAAATGCTTTCGCTCTAGTTCACTTGCGTTATTATAATTAATGGTACAAAATGATTGTATAATATTTCTGAATATGCGGTAATAAATAATTAAATAACTGTAAATCTATAGATCGTCATTAACTGATTAAATATTTCTATTTTTAAATTTCCTTGTACATCGATAATTTTATTGATAAGTATCAGTCCGTGCGATAATTCAATTTTATCGATTTAAAAATTAAAAGAACGAATTTAATTAAATAATTGCAACGGTAACAGCTTGTGAATGGATTAAATAATCATAATCGTTCATCTTCTAATCTACCGAACGGAGTTGGTATTTCTTGCAGTTGTTCTCCGTTGACATAAATAAGTAGTAATTTTCGAGATAGAAATCGTAACGCGTTGTTTTTGTTGGACATAAGTTCATACAGTTCATAAAGTTTTCTTTCTATTTTTAAAAATGTTGACTCGTCGTTTTCAAATTTTTTAGAGTCTAGTTGTAAATCCTAGTTGCGTTCAGTTCCCTTTCGTAGTGGAACGACCACTTGACCGTTCAGAAACTTCCATCAACCAGTAAACACGTCTTTATTAGAAGTAAATTATTTAAAAAGGGTTTTGAAACCATTTATATGTATCGTAGAAGTCCTTACATATACTTGATATTACGTTAGAAAATATATTTCGTCAATAGTCCATTTAATATCTTATTAGTAATAATAAGAAATAAGTTCCAAATTAAAAATTATCCAAATTAAAATTAATAACATAAGCCTGTATAAAAGAGAGGCGTGATTGATAATTGTTTTATTAAACTACTTGTAACTAATAAGTACCTACTAATGTATAATATATGGGATATAAATATATTGTAGGTGATGCATATCATAATTAATTGGTGTATTACAAAATTATAGGATATAAATAATAAAATAATTACTTCAGTACTTCAATACGGGTGATCTAATATCAGTGGCATCAAACAGTATAATCACTTTCTTATCCCGCCACTTTCTTAGCAATTTTGGCAAAGATATGCACAGGTAATAAAATTGTCTATCTTATTGTTGTATGTAGTTGTAGCTGTATTGCTGTATTTTATATTCTTGTAGCTGTCACAATACACTACATTTTCTTTTCATTCATTCCTTTGCAATAAGAAATACTGATATCGTCGAAAATATGATAATTCTGTGGGCAGAATGGGACAACAATTATTTACATTCTCTATTTGAATAAATAACACAAAGTATATTTATAGAAAAAAATATATTATTAGAGTAATGTATGAATTCACTCCTTCGCTCTTTCTCTATCACGCTTCCACTGCGGTATTCGCTCTTCGAGTCTTCTATCTTGGGACATTCATCATAATATCACTATCTCGTATATTATATTTACATACGTTTCACAATTATAGACAACGGATTCTCTCTCCTTCAAAGACACTCACACTTACATCCATAAAACCAAAGCTCACAAATTTATTATTTTTATATATTTGTTATTAATATTAATAAAGTTTCAATCATTTAAACTACTATAAAGTGTTTAGAAAAGAAAGAAAGGAAGGAAGGGAACGCAAATATTAATAATAACGATTTAAATATTCCTTGTTAGAAAGTATTGTAGATAAATAAATTAACGGTATATTTAATTTGTGGAACAACTG
>NIJG01002662.1:5684-20838 GCA_002201625.1 Euglossa dilemma
CAATCCGTTTGTGAACGTTACTAATTGGCATAAAGTTGAACGTTTTGCAAAAGATCTTATCCTCCGTAAGCCTATCCCGCTGTATCGATATTATAACACCGTGATTAGGGGAACAAATTTCTATACATTGGAGTGACGGGTACGTTAATATCGTCTGTGAATAGGAAGATCGAGTGCCAAACCGTTCGAGATTGTTTCCATCTGAATTGAGAATCGAGAGGCTGCGTTAACAACTTCACCTGTTCAGTGATTCTGAGAGTCAAGCCTGGTATTTCAGGAGTTAGTTCGCTGAACACTATTGGCAATAGACATATAATAAACACCATGAATATTAAGGTTGATAGTGAAGCCGTCGGAGAACGCTACCAACTTGTATAAAGGTTTACTGAAAGCATAACTGAAGAGCTTACACTGCGAAAGCCTAGTATGATGTACCAAGATTATTACATAGTGTTCAGAGGAACGTAGAAGTACACATTTCAGTGACGTACATTATAATTTCATGTATAAAGCCGAAGGTCCACGGTTAAACCGTTCGTGATCGTACAACTTTCATTGCGAATCGAACAGCTAAGACAATAGCTTCACGAATCCTGCGACCAGCCAAACCAAGTATTCCGGGAGTAAATCCGATGATCTATATTGGCAACTGACACCATATTTCACGGCATGAATATTAATGTGGACCGTCAAACCGTTTGTGAACGATACTATTTTCCATTAAGCAAAACATTTTCCGATTGCCGTCGCTTCCGCGAATCTCGCCCGCTCCATCGAGAGTATAACTTCGTGTTCAGAGGATCAAATTGGTATACACTTCTGCGACTGGTACCTCAATTTCATTAAGAATAAGAGAAACAAGGGTCAAACCGTTCGATAAAGTTACCATTTTCTTTGAGATTCAAACGGCTGATGCAATAGCTTCACACATCCTGTGATTCCGAATACAAGCCAGATATTCCGGGAGTAAATGCGCTGTACAGTATTGGCAATAGACACCCCAATTCGCGGCTCCAATATTAAAGCTTGCTGTCAAGCCGTTGCAGAACATTAACTATGCAGGTAGGGATAAATGTCTTACAGTATACCTTACCCTCCGAATACTGACACGACAGTATCGAGAGTATAACTCCGCGTACAGAGGTACCAAGTAGTATACATTTCAGTACCAAGCAACTTAATTTCGTGCAGAAATTGAGAGATCGAGTGTAAAACCGTTCTAGAACTATACCATCTTCTGTGAGGGACGAACGACTAGGTCAATAGCTCCACTTATCCTGTGATTCCGAGAGTCATATCATGTTATATGGGAGTATATCCGCTAACCTGTAATGGCAATCGTACCATAACTCACGGCTTGTATAGTAAAGTAGACCGACAATCCGTTACAGATCATTGGCAATTGGTATAAAGTCAAACAGTCTTACTGATGGCCTTACATACGGCGAAGCTAACATGCTGTATCAGGAGTATAACTTCGTGTTAAGGGAAAGATAGTAGCCATTACTGCAGTCACAGGCATATAAATTTCATGTATGAATTACAATATCGAGAGCTTATGCGTTCCAGATAGTTTTCACCTTCTTTGAGATTCGTACGGCTCAGTCAATAGGATAATATATCCCATGATTTTGAACATCAAACCAGGTATTCCGGGTGTAAACCCGCTGAACGGAATTGGCAACAGACACCATAATTCAGGGTATCAGTATTAGAGTAGAGCCAACCGTTGTAAATCTTTCCTATTCCTGTAGAGTCAAATATTTTACCGAAGGCGTTACTTTGCGAGAAATCTATCCAGCCGTAAGGAGTTTCTTGGTTAGTATACGCGGAAATAGATTAATAGCCGTTTAGCAGACTGAGACCTTATTTCCAGGTATCAATAGCAAAATCGGAAACAAACCGTTCGAGACCGTTACCACATTCCATGAGGTTCGAACGGCTAGGTCAATAGATTCGCCTACAAAGTGAATCCAGTAGTCGAAAAGTACATAGTAAAACTGTTGTTGATCGCTACCTGTTCGTATTGGGTCAAACTTTTTACCGCAGGCCTTACCTTCCGAGATCCTAACCCGCTGAATCGGGAATATAACTTCGTGTTCAGGGAAACAAACCATTACACATTTCAGTGATGGGCACCTTAATTTCATGTATGAATTAGAAGATCGAGGGTCAAGCCGTTCGAGAACGATACCACCTCCTTTGAGATACGAACGGCTAAGTCAATAGCTTCACGTATCCTGTCATACCGAGGGTCATACCAGGTACTTCTGGAGTAAATCCACTGAAGGGTATTGGCAATAGACACAATAATTCACGGCAAGTATATCAAAGTTGAGAGTCAAGCCATCCAAGAACATTACGAATTGGTATAAAATAATTCCCTTATCTAATTCCATCACTTCCTGGAACATAATACGCTGCAGCCAGTGTCTAGCTTAGTGCTCGCGGAAACAAAGTAGCAGCCATTTTGGAAGACGGACACTTGAATTTCATGTACCAGTAGGAAGATCGAAGGTCAGTCCATCCGTGAACGTATCCCCTTCTTCGAGAGTCGAACAGTTAAGTCAATAGGTTATCCTATCTTGTGATTCCGAGAGACAAGCCAGGTACTCCGGGAGTAAATCTGCTCAAGGTTATTGGCATCTGGCACCTTAATACACGGTATGAATATTAATGTAGGGAGCCGAACCGTCGGTGAACATTACCAATTCGTTTAATGTCGTTCATATTACCGAACACCTTACCTTCCGAGAACATAACCGCCTCTATCGTGGGTATAACTTTGTGTTCAGCGAAGCAAATTAGTGTACATTTTAGAGCCGCGCACCTTAATTTCATGATTGAATGAGCAGGTCGGGAATCAAGCCGTTCGAGAGCGATACCATCTTCCTTGAGCTTCGCACGTTTAAGTGATTAGCATCACCTATCCTGCTATCCCGATAGGCAAGCCAGGTATGCCGGGTGTCAATGCTCTGTACACTATTTTCAATGGACACTTTTATTCACGGTTTGAATTTTCAAACAGGCCGTCAAACCGTTGGAGAACGATCCATATTGGTATAGCGTCAAACATTTTAGAGATAGTCCAACCTTCGGAGAAACTAACCCACCGAATCGAGGATATAACTAGGTATACAGAGGATCAAATTAGTAAACATTTTTGTAACGGATACTTTACTTTCATTATCAATAAGAAAATCGAGTGCAAAACGTTGCAGAGAGTTACCACCTTCTTAAATATTCGAACCGGAAAGTCAATAGATTCACCTGTCCTATGGTTCCGAGGCAAATCTGGTACCCGCGTGAAAATTCGCTAAAACGTATTTGCAGTACATACCTTAATTCACGGTATGAATATTAAAGCAGACAGTCAACCAGTTGTGGAACGGTACCGGCTGGTACAGATGCAAACCTATTACCGAAGGCCTTACCCTCCGAGTGGGTAACCCGCCGTATCGAGAGTATAACTTCGTGTTCAGAGAAGGAAATTATTATTCATTTCAGTGTCAGGCACCTCATCTTCATGAATGAATTAGATGATAGAGGTTCCAACCACTCGACATTGCTACCACCATTGTTGCGAGTGGAACGCCTGAGTAAATAGCTTTACCTACCCTGAGATCCCGAGAGTCAAACCAGGTATCACAGAATTGAATCCATTGCACAGTATTGGCAATAGACTCCTCATTTCACGGCGTGAATATTAAAGTAGTCTGTCAAGCCGTTCTGGAACATTATTTGTTCGTGTAGGGATAAACATCTTACAGAATACCTTACCCCGCGATAAATTGACCAGCTGTATCGACAGTATAACACCGTGTTCTGAGGTACGAACTAGTATACATTTTAGTGACCGGCACCTTAATTTTATGTATGAATAAGAAGATCGTGTGTCAAACCGTTCGAGGAAGTAACTACCTTCGTTGAGAGTGGCACAGCTACGTGAATATATTCACCTACCCCGTGATTTCGGGCGGCAACCCGGGAATACCGAGCGTAAGTCCGCTGAAGGGTATTGGCATTAGACATCCTATTTCAGGCCATATATATTAAAGTACAAAGTCAAACCGCTGTAGGACGATACATATTGGTCTAGAATCAATCTTTTTAGAGAAACCTTACCTCCCGTGAACCAATCCCACCGTTTCGAGAGTATAATTTCGTGTTCGGAGAAAGACATTACGATACATTTTAGTGACGGACACGATAACGTCATGGTGGAATTAGAAGATCGGGGGTAAAACAGTTAGAGACCGTTAACACATTCAATGATATTCGAACACTTAAGTCAATAGCTTCACTTATCCTGTGATTCGGAGAGGCAAACTAGGTATTTCAATATCATGTACAATATTGCCATTAAGATCCCTACTTCCGGCTGTCAATATTAAAGTACAGAGTCACATGGTTGTACAACGTTACCTATTGGCATAGGGTCTAACTTTCTACCGAGGGCCGTACCTTCCGAAATCAATTCCGCTGTATCGAGTGCAAATCTTTGTGCTCGGAGAAGCAAAATCGTTAAAATTTCTGTAACGGGCACAATAATTTCATTTTGAATAAGAAGATCAAGGGTCAAACCGTTCGCGAACGTTATCACCCTGCTTGGGTGTCGAACGGATAAGACAATAGCTTCACCTATCCCGTCATTCCGAGAGTCAAACAAGGTAATCCGTAAGTAAAACCGCTGAATCCCTTTGAAAATAGACAGCTTTTATCACGGTTCAAATATTAATGTAGTGGGTCAAACCGCTGCAGAACTGTGCGTATTCCTATAGAGTCAAACTTTTTACCGAAGGTCTTACATTCCATGCAGCCTAACATGCTATAGGGAGTGTATTGCCTAGACTGAACGGAATAAAGTTAGTAGACATTTTAGCAGTCGGAGCATTATATTTTCATGTACGGATAGCAAGATTAAAAGTCGAACCGTTCGAAAATGTTACCACCTTCTTTGAGAGTCTAACGGCTAACCCAAGAGCACCACCTATCCTGAGATTCCGAGTGTCAAACAAGGTATTCCGGAAGTTAGTCCGCTGAACAGCATTAGAAGCGGCACCAAAATTCACAGCATGAATATTAATAGTAGAGCGATAACTCGTTTGAGAGTGATTACCAGATAGTATAAAGTCACATGCCTTACTGAACACCATATCATCTGAAAACCTAACACGCTGTATTGAGAAAATAACATGGTTGGCAGCGGATCAAATTGGTATACGTTTTAGTGACAGGCACCATAATTCCATGTATGAATTACAATATCGAGTGTCTAACCGTTACGGAACCATACCACCTTCTGTGAGAGACGAACGGCTAAGTTAGTAGGTGCACCCATTCTGTGATTCCCAAAGCCATACGAGGTATTCCGAGTTTAAATCGGCTGAACGGTTTTGCAATATACACCTTAATTCGCGGCGTGAATATTAAAGTAGAACATCAAACCTTTTGAGAGCGACATCAATTGGTATAAGGTCAAACGTTTTACCGAAGGCCTTGTCTTCCGCGAACCTCACAGACTTCATCGAGAGTATAAGTTCGTGTTCACTGAAGAAAATTGGTATTCATTTCAGTTACGGGAGCCTTAACTTCATGTACGAAATAGAAGATCGAGAGTGAAACCGCTCGAGAACGTTGTCACCTTCGGTGAGAGTCGAACGTCTAAGTCAATAGCTTCACCTATCCAGTGTTCCGAGAATCAAGCAAGGTATTCTGGATGTAAATCCGATGAAGAGTATTGCCAACAGACACCTTAATTCACAGTTTGAACAGTAAAGTAGACCGTCGAACCGTTTGAGATTATTGCCAATTGGTATAAAGTCAAACACTTTACCGATGGCCTTACCTTCTGAGAAGCAAACTCGCCGTTTCTAGAGTATAACTTCGTGTTCTGGGAAAGAAATTAGTATAAAATTTGGGGACGTCACCTTAATTCATGTATGAATTAGAAGATCGGGTGTCAAACCGTTCGAGAACGTTGCCACCTTCTGTGAGAGACGAACGGCTATGTCAATAGCTTCACACACCCTATGATTCCGAAATAGAAGCCAGGTATTCCGGGAGTTAATGCGCCGTACAGTATTGGCAATAGACACCTTAATTCAGTGAATGAATATTAATGCAGACTGTCTAGCCACAGAAGAACGTGACCAATTGCTACAAAGTCAAAAGATTTACTAGAGACCTCACCCACCGAGAATCTCACCCAATTTATCAAGAGAATAACTTCGTGTTTAGAGAATTACATTAGTATAAGTTATAGTCATGGGTTCCAATTTCCATGTATGAATTATAAAGTTGACGGTAAGACAGTTGGAGCCCGTTACCACACACTATGATGTTCGAACAGCCAAGTCAATAGATTCACATATCCTGTGTTTCCGCGGATCACATCAGTTATTCCGGGAGTAAATTCGCTGAACAATATTCGCAATAGACGGCTTAAATGATGGCATGGATATGAACGTGAAGCGTCCAATCCTTGCAGAACGACACCTATTCGCATAAAGTCATTCCTCTTACCAAACACCTTACCTTACGAGTACCTAACTCGCTGTAACGAGGTTCTTGCATAATGTTCACGGAAACAAATTAGTCGACATGGTAGCAGATGGGCACCACATTTTCATGTATAAACAGCAATATCGAAAGACATACCGTTCGAAAACGATACAAAATTCTTTGGGAGTCGAACGATTATGTCTATAGCTTCATCTCTCCTGTGATTCCGAGAGTCAAACCAGGAATGCCGGGAATAATCCACTAAAAATGTCGGAAATAGGAACCTTAATTTGCGGTGAGGATATTAAAGTAGGGAGTGAAACCGTTCGAGAGCGATACAAATCTGTTTAAAGTCAAACGTTTTAGTGATGTTCGTGCCCTCCGAGAACCTAACCCTCTGAATGGAGAGTATTGCGTCGTGAATGCAGAAAGATATTAGATCTTTCTGAAGATATTATTACTCATTTCTGTGATGGACACCTAAACTTCATGTATGAATTAGAAAATCGAGTGCTAATCCGCTCGAGAACGTTCCCATCTTCTGTGATGGACGAAGGGCTAAGTCAACAGCTTCACGAATCCTGCGATACCGAGAGTCAATGTAGGTACTCCGAGAATAAATCCGCTGAATATTAATAGCAATAGGCAGCTTAAATTACGGTTTGATATTAAAGCAGTTCGACAAACCGTTAGAGACCGTTATCAATTGGTATAGTGTCAAACATTTTACCCAAGGCCTTACCTTCCGAGGACCTGTCCCGCAGCATAGAGAGTATGACCTCGTGTTCAGAGAAAGAAATTAATACTTATTTTAGTGACGGGTGCCTTATCTTCGTGTATGAGTTAGAACAGTCTTGGCAATGGGCATCTTGGTTCAGGGTATGAATATTAATGTAGAGCGTCAAGTACATTGAGAGCGTTACAAATAGGTATAAAGTCACACGTTTAACCGAAGGCTTCACGTTCCGCCAACCTCACCGCCATCATCGATAGTGTGACTTCGTTTTCAGGGATGGAAATTTTTCTTAAATTCAGTGACGTGCACTTTCACTTGATGTGTCAATTAGAAGAACGAGGGTCAAAGAGTTCGAGAACGTTACCGTGCTCATCGAGATTCGAACGGCTAAGTCAATAGCTTCAAATATCCTCTGCATCCGAGAGTGATACCTGGTTTTCCTGGAGAAAATCCGCTGAACAGTATTACCAATAGATATCTTAATTCTCGGAGTGAATATTAAAATAGAGCGTCACACCGTGTGAGAACTTTACGAATTGCTATGAAATCAAACGTTTTACCTAATGCCTTACCGTTCGAGAATCGAACCTGCCGTATTGAGAGTATAACTATGTGTTTAGGGAAACACATTAGTGTACAATTTACTGACGGCACCTTAAATGCATGCATGAATTGCAATACTGAGTGTCAAACCGGTCGAGAAAGTCTTGTGTTTCCGATAGGCCTACCGGATATTCCTGGAGTAAATCCGCAGAACAGTGTAGGCAATCGACAACTTACTACACGGTAAGAATATTAAAGCAGACCGCCATACCGTTGTAGAACATTACTTATTCGTATAGAGCCACTACTTTTCCCGAAGGCCTTACCCTCCGAGATAACACTGTGTACCGTGGAACAAATTACAATACATTTCAATGACGGGCACCTTAACTTCATTTATGAATTAGAAGGTCGAGAGTCAAACGTTTCGCGAGCTTTACCACCTCCTCTAAGAATCGTACTGCTACGTCTATAGCATCACATATCCTATGATTCCGAGCGTCGAATGAGGCATTTCGGCAGTACGTCTACTTATAGTATTGGCATTACACACCTTTATGCACAGTTTGAATGTTAATGTAGGGAGTCAAACCATTGCAGGACGTTAAGCATTCGTACAGAGTCAATCTTTTCATCGAAGGCCTTACCGTCCGAGAACCTAATCTGCTGTTGGTAGTGTTTTGCTCAGTGGTCACGGGGTTAAATTGATTGACATTTCACCAGACGTACACCTCATATGCAAGTCTGAATAGCAAGATCGGGAGTCTATCCGTTCAAGAAAGGTACCATCTTCCTTGCTAGTCGTATAGCAATGTCAATAGCATATCCTATACTGTGACTCCTCAATTAAAACCAGGTATCTCTGGATTAAATGCGCTGCTCTCAGGAAAATGATAGCATAATTCGCAGTATGAATATTATAGTACAGTGTCGATCCGCGGTAGAACGTTACATATTGTTAAGAGGACGTCCTCATGACCGAAGACCTTACCTTCGGAGAAGCTAGCCCGCCGTTTCGAGAGCATAACTTCGTGATCAGAAGATAGAGTGTCAAACCGTTGGAGAACCATGCCACCGTCTGTGACAGAGGAGCGGCTAAGTCAGTACCTTCATCCATTCTGAGATCAGGTACTCCGGGAGTAAGTCCGCTGAACATTATTCGCAATAGACTCCATTACTCACCGTTACAATATTACTGTATAACGACAAACCGTTTGAGAACGTTTCCAGTTCGTATGAAGTCAAACGTCTTATAGATGACCTTACCATCCAAAAGCATAACGAGCTGTATTGAGATTGTAACTCGATCTTCTGAGGATGAAATGGGAATACATATTGGAGCCGGGCTCCTTTATTTCATGAATGGAATTGAGGATCGAGGGTCAAACCGTTCAAGACCGTTAGCACCTTCTTTGACAGCCGTACGGATGTGACAATAGTTTCACCTATCCTACGATTCCGAGAGTCAAATCAGGTATTCCGGGTGTAATTACGCTGACGAATATTGGCAATTGGCACCTTATTTTCCGGTATCAATATTAAAGTGGGAAGTCAAAACTTTGGAGTACATAACCAGAGGGTATAAAGTCAACCATTTTAACGGATACCCTATCTTCCATGATGCTATTCCGCTGTGACAAGTGTCTTGCTTAAAGTTCATGGAACCAAATTAGGAGTCAACACATCAAAAGCACACCTTATTTTCATACATGAATTAGATGATCGCGTATCAAATCGTTCGAGATCGCTCCCCCTACTCTGGGAGTGGGAAGACTAATTTAATACCTTCACCAATCCTGTTATTGCAATAGTCAAATCAGTTATTCCGGAAGTCAGTCCGCTGCACATTATTGGCGATTGACACCTTAATTCACGGTGTGAATATTAAAGCAGAGACGTAAACCGTCGTAGATAATTCCCTATTCGTATAACGTCAATCCTCTTACCGAATACCTTACTTTAAGAGAACGTTACATATAGGTATAATGTCGATTGTTTTACGAAAAAACTCCCCCCCCCCATCCGCGTACCTAATCCACGGTATCAAGAGTATAACTTCGGAATCAGAGATACAAAGTAGCATAAATTTTAGTAACGGATACTTTAATTTCTCGTACAATTCCTTGAGAGTTGCACAGCTACGTCGGTGGCATCACCTATCCTGTGATTCCGAAAGTCCAACCTGCTATTCCGGGAATAAATCCGCTGTACGGTATTGGTACTAGACACTTTATTTCAGGGTGTGACTATTAAAGTAGCGCATCAATCCGTTTGAGAACGCGTACAATTTGTGTAAAGGTTTGCTGAACGCATTACAGAACATCTCACCCTGCAAAAGCCTAACAACTTGTACCGAGGTTATAACTTGGTGTTCAGAGGAACGAATTAGTACCCATTTCAGTGATGGGCACCATCATTTCATGTATGAAGCTGCATATCGATGGTAAAACCTATCGTGAACGTTACAAACTTCTCTACAAATCGATCGGCCATGTCAGTGGCGTCACCTATCCTGTAATTCCGAGAGTAAAACCAGGTATTCCGGGCGTACATCCCCTGATCTGTATTAGCAATAGTCACATTAATTCGCGGTATGAATACTAAGGTAGAGAGAGAAACCGTTGTTGAAACTTACCAATTCGTATTAAGTCGTTCCTTTTACCAAATACCTTACCATCCGAGAACCTACCACGCAGTGTCGTTTGTCTTGTTCAGGGAATCAATTGAGTCGACTTAGTAGCAGACAGACACGACATTCTAATGATCAAATATCAAAACCAAGAGGCAATCCGTTCATGAACGGTACCACCTTCTTTGAGAGTCGAGCTGTTAAATAAATTGCTTCACCTATCCTGTTGAACCGAGAGTCAAACTAGGTATACTAGGAGTAAATCCGCTGTAAAGTATCGGCGTTAAAAATCCTACTTCCCTGCGTAAATATTAAAGCACAGGGTCACACATATGTGCAACGTTACTTATTAGTATAGAGCCTAACTTTTCCCCGGAGGCCGTACCTCCCGAGAATCTAACCGGCTCAATCGAGAGTACATCTTCTCGTTCAGAGAGACAAATTATTATACGTCTAAGTGTCGTGCAGCTTAACTTTATATAGGAATTAGTGGATCAAGGGTCATACCGTTACGGAACATTACCACTATCCTTAAGTGTCGGAAGGCAAAGTCAGTAGTTTCACCTATCCTGTGTTTCCGAAAGTCAAACCAGATATTGCGGTAGTAAATCCGCTGAGCAGTATTGTCAATAGCCACCTCAATTAACGGTTTGAATATTAAAGCAGTCCGTGAAGCCGTTGTAGAACATTACCTGTTCGTGCAGGGTTAAACTTCGTACAGCACGCCATTCCCTCCGATAAACTGATCCACTGTATCGAGAGCACATTTTTGTGGACAGAGAAAAAAGATAGCATTCATTTCATTGACGTTCACCTTAATTTCTTACATGAATTAGAAGGTCGAGGGTCAAACCGATCGAGAACGTTACCACCTTCTGTGTGAGACGAATGGCTGAGTCAATAGCTTCACAGATCCTGTGATTCCGATAGACAAACCAGATATTCCGGGAGTAAATATGCTGTACAGAATTGGCAATAGACACCTGAATTCACGGTATTTATATTAAAGCAGGCCGTCAAGCCGTTGCAGAAGATTAAGTATACCTGTAGGGTTAAGTGGCTTACAGTATACCATACCCTCCGAATAATTGACACGCTGTATCGAGAGTATAACACCGCGTTCAGAGGTACGAGCGTCTATACAAGTTAGTTTCTAGCATCTTAATTTCATTATGAATAAGAAGATCGAAGGTCAAACCGTTCGCGGCAGTTACCACATTCTTTCAGATTCGAACGGTTTAGTCTATTTCCTCATTCCGGGCGTATGTCCGCAGAAGATTATTCGCAATAGACACCTTAAATCACGGTTTGAATATTAAGGTCGTGCGGCCATCCGTTCGAATGCGTTACCAATTGGTATAAAGTGAAAGTTATTATCGGACGCCTTACCTTCTGCGAACCACACCGGCATCATCGAGTCTATAACATCGTGTTCAGACGTACGAACATGTATACACTTTAGTGACGGGCACCTTATTTACACGCATGAATTAGAAGATCGAGTGTCAGACCGTTAGAGAACGTTGCCACCTTCATTGAGAATCGAACGTCTAAGTCAATAGCTTCACCTATCATGTGATTCCAAGTGCCAAAGCAATTATTTCGGGAGAAAATCCGCTGAACAGTATTGGCAACAGGCGCTTTAATGCACGGCTTGAATATTAAGGTAGAGCGACCGTCAGTCGGAGGTCATAACCAATTCGCATACAGTCATTCTAATTACCGAACACTTTACCTGCCGAGAATATCAACCCGATGTAGGTAGTGTCTTGCTCGTTGTTGACGGAAACAAAATAGTGGGCATTTTGGCAGACGCAAACCTTATTTTCATGTATGAATAGCAAGACCGAAAGACAAACCGTTCCTGAACATTACCACTTTATTTGAGAGTAGAACGGCAGATTCAGTAGCTTCACCTATCCTGTGATTCCAGTAGTCAAACCAGGTATTCCGCGAGTAAGTCCGCTGAACAGTATTTTCAATAGACATCCTAATTCACGGTATAAACACTAAAGTACAGAGTCAGACAGTCGTAGATCGATAAGTACTGGCAGAGAGCCAAACGTTTTGCCGATGGACCTACCTTCCGTGAGCCTAACCCGCCATATCGAGAGTGTAATTTCTTGTCCAATGAAACAAATTAGTGTACATTTTCCCGACGGTCACGTTAATTTCATCTACGAATTAGAAAGTCAAGTGTCAAACCGATCCAGATTGTTAGCCTCTTCTTTGAGAGTCGAACTGCTAAGTCAATAGCTTCACCTATCGTGTGATTCGGAAAGGCAGAGCAGATATTGCTAGAGTAAATGCGCTGTATAGTATTGGCAATAGACACTTCAATTCGCAGTTTGAATATGAAAGCAGGCCGTCAAACCGTTGTAGAACATTACCTCTTCGTGTAGGGTTAAACTTCATTCAGAATGCCCTAGCCTCCAATAAATTGGCCCGCTGTAGCGGGAGAATACACCGTCTTCAGAGGTACGAACAAGGATACATTTTAGTGACGAACACCTTAATTTCATGAACGAAATAAAAGATCGAGCGTCAAAACGTTCGACAACGTTACTACCAACTGTGAGAGACGAACGGCTAAGTCAATACCTTCACCTATCCTTTGGTTCCGAGATGCAAACAAGGTGTTCAGGGAGCAAGTCCGCTGAACAGTATTTGTAACAGACACCTTAATTCGCGGTTTGAATATATAATTAGAGCGTCAAACCGCTTGAGAGCGTTACCAATTTGAATAAAATCAAACGTTTCACTGCAGGCCTTACCTTCTGCGATCCTCGCCGACTTCATCGTGGCTTGACAAGATCATGCTTACAGAACAAAATTAGTATTCATTTCTTTGACGGGCACCTTATCTTTATGTATGAATTAGAATATCGAGCGTCAAACCGATCGAGAATGTTGCCACCTTTTGTAAGAGACGATCGGCTAAGTTAATGGTATTACATATCCTGCGATTCCGAGAATCAAACCTGGTATTCCGGGAGTAAATACGCTGAAGATTTTAGAACTAGACAGATTAAATTTCACGGCATAAATTTTATAGCACAGAGTCAAACCGTTGTAGATCGCTAACTTTTGCTGTAGAGATGAACTCTGTACTGAATGCCACAGCCTCCTGGAACGAATGCCGCTGCATCGAGAGTAATACATCGTGTTCTGAGATGCAATTTAGTATGCACTTCATTCACATGTATGAATTAGAAGATAGAGCGTCAAACCTTTCGAGAACGGAACCACCTCCTTTGAGTGTGGCACAGCTATGACAATAGCTTCACCTATCTCGATATACCGAATATCAAACATGGTATTCGAGCAGTAAATCCGCTCATCAGTATTGGCAATAGACTCCTTTGTTCACGGTATGACTATAAAAGTAGAGAGATAATCCGTTCGAGAACGTTTCCAATTGGTATACTGTAAAACGTTTTACCGAAGACCTTACTTACCTCGAACGTAACTCGCAGTTTCGAGAGGGTAACATCGTCTTCATAGATACAAATTAGTACACATTTTAGTGCGGGTCAATTTAATTTCATGTATAAATTAAATGATCGATGGTTGAACCGTTCGAGAATGTTACCCCCTACGTTGAGAGTCGATCGTCTATGTCAATAGCTTCATCTATCCTGTGATACCGATACCACATATCCTGTGATGTCGAGAGTCAAACACGGTATTCCGGGATTATATCCACTGAACATTGTTGGCAATGGGCACCCTAATTCAAGCAATAAATATTAATGTACAGAGTCAGACCGTTGTAGGACGTTACCTATTAGTGTGCAGTTAGACATTTTACCGGATTCCTGACCCTCCGAGGACCTAAACCGCCGTAGGTAGTGTCACGCTTAGTGTTCACGGAAGAAAATTAGTAGATATTGTAGCGCATACATTATTTTCTTGTATGAATAACAAAATCGATCGTCAGTCCGGTCGATAACGTTACCTCCGTCTTTGGGAGTCGAACCCCTAAGTCACTAGCATCACCAATCCTGTGATTCCGAGAGTCAAACCAGGTAATCTGGAGTCTATCCGCTACACAGTATTGGTAATTGACAACATTGTTCACGATTCGAATATTAAAGTAGGACGTAAAACCGTTGCAAACTTTACATATTCGTATAGAATCAAACCTTTTGCAGAAAGCCATACCTCCTGACTAGTCCAACCCGATATAGTGAGTGTCTTGCTCAGAGTTCATGCAAACATACATGTTAACATTTTAGAGGACGCAACTTAATTTCATGTATGAAATAGAAAATCGAGGGGCAAACCGCTCGAGAACGCTACCACCTTAGTTGAGAATCGAACCGCTTTGTTGATAGTTTCACTTATCCTATGACTCCGAGAGCCAAATCAGGTATTCCACGAGTAGACCTGCTGAACAGTTTTGCAATAGACAACATCATCCACGGTATGAATACTAAAGTAGAGAGTCAAACGTTCGGAGAGTATTACCTATTGATATTCAGTCATTCTTTTTACCGAATACATTGCCTTCCTAGTACTTAACCCGTTGTAGCGAATGCCATGCCTAGTGATCACGAAAACAAACGAGTAGACATTATAGCAGAAGCACACGTTACTTTCATGAATGAACAGAATAATCGAGCGTTAAACAGTTCGAGAAAGTTGCCATCATCATTGAAATTCGAACGGGTAAGTCAGTAGCTTCATATATACTGTGATTCCAAAACTCAAACGAGATGTTCCGGGAGTAAATGCGCTGT
>NIJG01002676.1:0-21125 GCA_002201625.1 Euglossa dilemma
GGACAGCAGATGCTATTTTGTTAGCCGTTCATCTCACAGCGAAGGTGCTGAAGGTCTGGAACGGTACAACCCTCCATCTTCTAATTCAAGCAAAAAGTAATAGTAGCCGTCTCTAAAATGCATTCTAATTTCCTTCTGTGATCGCGAAGTTATGCTCCCGATACAGAGGTTTAACGTCGCGGAAGGTAAGGCCTTGGGTAAAACGTTTGGGGTTACAGCAACTGGTATCGATCTCCAACGGTGTGACGCTCTATTTTAATATTCAAACCGTGAAATAGGGTGTCTGTTGCCAGTACTCATCAGCGGATTTATTTCAGCGATACCTGATATTACAGCCGGATACAGTGAATATCTGAAACCGTTGATTTAGCCGATCGAATCCAATAGAAGGTATTAACGGTCTCGTGCGGTGTGATCCTCGATCTTCTAATTCATACTTAAAATTAATCTGGCTATCGCTAAAACGTATAGTAATTCGACCCACTGAACACGAAGTTGCACTTTCGATAGAGCGGGTTAGTTTTTCGGAGGGTAAGGCAATCAGTATGGTGTTTGTCATTCTACTAATTGCTAACGCTCTAAAATGCTTTGACGCTGTAATTTAATATTCATACCGTGAACTATTGTATTTATTGCCGAAAGTGTTCAGCGGATTTTCTCCCGTATTACCTGATATGCCTATCGGAACTGCAGGATAGCTGAAGCTATTGACCTAGCCGTTCGAAAGTCATAGAAGTTGGTGACGGTCTCGAACTGTTTGAACCTGAATCTTCCAATTCATATGTGAAGATATCGTGCCCGTTACTGGAATGCATACCAATTCCTCTCTATGAACACGAAGTTATACTCTCGAAACGGCGTGACTGTTTCTCCGAAGGTGAGAACATCCGTAATGTGTTTGACTTTATACCAATTGGCAATGCTCTCAGTCGGTTTGACGCATTACTATTTTATTCAAATCGCGAATGAAGGTGTCGATTTGCAATACAGTTCATCGGATTTAGTCCAACAGTACCTGGCTTGACTCTCCGAATCACTGGATAGGTGAAGCTATTGACTAATCCGTTCGGCTCTCAAAGAGGATTGTCACGTTCTCGAACGGTTTGACCACCGATCTCGAAATTCATACATGAAGTTAATGTGCCCGTAACTGATATGAATACTAATTTCTTTCTCTGAACAGGAAGTTATACTCTCGATACTGCAGACTAGTTTTTCGGTTGAAATGACGTTCTTTAAAGCGTCTGACTTTAAAGCAATTGGCAACGCACTCAAACAGTCTGGCGCTCTACTTCATTGTTCAACCCGCGAATTAATGTGTCTATTACCAATACTGTTCAGCGGATTTACGCCCGGAATACCTGCTTATACTCATGCTATCTCAGGTTACATGAAGCTATTGATACAGCTGTTCGGCCTTCAAAAATGGTGGTAACGTTCCCAAACGGTTTGATACTCGATCTTCGGGTTTATACCTGAAATTAAGGCGCCCGTGACGAAAATCTATGCTAATTCGTTCCTGTCATAACGGTGCTATATTCTCGATACAGCAGACTTGGTTCTCGGAGGGTAAGTTCTTCGGTAAAGAGTATGACGGTATTCCAATTGGTAACGTTCTCAAGCGGTTTGGCTCTCTACTTTAATATTCATACCGCGAATTGATGTTTCTATTCACAATTCAGTTGAGTGGATTTACACCTGGAATACCAGGCTTGACTCTCGGAATCACTAGAGACGACGAAGCTGTTGACTCAGCCGTTCGACACTAAAAGGAGGTGGTAACCATCTCAAACGCTTTAACACTCGATATTCATATTCATTCATGAAATTAAAATGCCCATCCCTCCAATTCATAATAAATTGTTTCCGTTTTCACTAAGAAACACACTCGATGCAACGGGATATGTTGTAGGTAGATAAGGTATTTAGTAAAACGTCTGATTTAATACCAACTGATATGTATCTAGAACGGCATCACGCTCATATTTCATTTTCAAATCGGGAATTAAGTTGTGCATTAGCAATAGTATACAGCGGATTGCCTCCGGGCACACCTGGTTTGCCTATCGAAATAGCAGTATAGGTGAAGCTGTTCACTTAACCGTTTGACTCTCAAAGAAGGTGGAATCGCTCTCGAACCTTTTGACACTAGATCATCCCATTCATACGTGAAATTAATGTGCCCGTCACTAAATTGCATACTAATTTGCTTCTCCGAGCACGAAGTTATACACTCGATACAGCGGGTTAGCATCATGATGGTAAGGCCTTCTGTGAAAAGCTTGACCCTATAGCAATAGATAACGTGCTAGAACTGTTTGGCTGTGAACTTTAGTATTTATTCCGCGAAATGGGATGCCTAATGCCCATACTGAGCAGCAGATTTACGCGCGGAATACCTGATTTGTTTCTCGGAATCATAGGATAGGTGAAGCTAGTAACGTTCACAAATGGTTTGACGCTCAACTGTAATATCCAAACCGTGAACTAAAGTGTCTATTGCCAATGCTGTTCAGCGGATTTACTACCGGAATACCGGGATTGACTCGCATAATCGCAGGATGCGTGAGGCTGTTGACTTAACCGTTTGTCTCTCACAGGTGGTGGCAACGTTCTCGTGCAGTTTGACACTCTGTCTTTTAATTCATGCATGAAATTATGGTGCTCATCACTAAAATGAGTTGTAATTTAACTCTCAGAACCCGATGTCATACCCTCGATGAAGCCGGTGAGGTTGTCGAAAGTTAACCCCATCTGTAAACGTCTGACTTAATACGAATCGGTATCGATCTGAAACGGTTTGACGTTCTACTTTAATATTCAAACCGTGAATTAAGGCATCTATTGTCTATACTGTTGAGCGGACTTACTCCCGGAATAACTGGTTTGACTCTCGGAGTCACAGGATATGTAAAGCTATTGACATTGCTGTGCGACTTTCAAAAACGGTGGTAACGTTCACTATCGGTTTGACTCTCGATCTTTATATTCAGACATGAAAATGTGGATTCGGTCTACTAATATATCTATAAATATGATTTCGTGATTTGAAAGCCTGACCGTCGCTACAGGTTCTCAGGAGGTAAGCTATTCGGTAAATAGGATGACTTAATCCCAATTGATAATGTTATAGGACGGTTTTACTCTCTACTTTAATATTCATACCTTGAATAAACGTGTCTGTTGACAATACAGTTCAGCGGATTTACTCCCTGAATACCTGGTTTGACTTTCGGAATCACCGGATGGGTGAAGCTATTGACATAGCTCTTCTACAATATCTGAAGTTCGTAAAGGTCCCGAAATATTTGATACTTGACCTTGTAATTCATACATGGAATTAAGATGGCTGGCACTAAAATGTATACCAATTCGTCCCTCCGAAAACGATGTTATTCTCTCGACACAGCGCGTCATGCTTTTGGACGGTAAAGTCATCAATAGAACGTTTGTCTTCATACAAATTGGAAGCGTTCTCAAACGGTTTGTCGGCATACATTAATATTCAAACCGCGAATTAAGGTTTCCATTGCCAATAATGTACAGCGCATATACACCCGGGATATCTCGTTTGACTTTTGGAATCAATGGAAGCAATGAACTTACGTGTTCGAATCTCAAAGATGGTGATAACTTTCTGGATCGGTTTGACCCTCGATCTGCTTATTCATAGTGAAATTAATGTCCCGTCATTAAAATGTTTACCAATTTGATCCTCTGAGCATGAAGTTATTCCCTCGATACAGCTCGCAATATTCCAGGATGGTAAGGTTTGCGATAAAGGGTATGACATTATACCAATAGGTATCGCGCTGAAACGATTTGATTCCATATTTTAATATTCATGCCATGAATTAATGTTTTTATTGCGGGATTGAAAGGCCTTCTGTAAAAAGTTTGACTCTATACCAGCAAGTACCGTTCTACAACGGTATGACTCTGTACTATGCTATTTATACTGTGAATTGAGGTGTCTGTTCCCAATACTGTACAGTGGATAGACGCTCGGAATACCTGGGTTCACACTCGGGATCTCAGGATGGGTGAAGCTATTGACTTAGCCGTTCGACTCTCAAAGTGGGTACTGACGTTCTTGGAAGGTTTGACCCTCGATCTTATAATGCGTACAAGAGGATAAGGTCGGCGTCACTGAAATCAAAACTAATTTTCATTTCTGAACAAGGAGTTATACACTCCATGCATCTGGTCAGGTCCTCGGAATATAAGGCCTTCGGTTAAATGTTTGTGTTTGTAGCAATTTGTAACGGTCTCAAACGGTTTGACGAACTACTTTAATATTAAACCGTGATTTAAGGTTTCATTTTCAAAACTGATGAGCAGACATACTCCTCGAATACCTGGTATAGCCTTCGGAGTAACAGGATTGCACAAACTATTGGCATAGGCGTTCGACTCTTACAGAACGTGATAAAGCTCTTGAACGGCATGACCATCTATCTTCTTATTCGTACGTGAAATTAAGGTACTCGTCACCAAAATCAATACTAATTTGTTGCTCACATCACAGAGCAAGGCACTCCTTGCAGCCGGTTATATTCATGGAGGGAAAGATAATCTGCAAAAAGGTTGTCATTTTAACAACCTCCAATGGTCACTGACGGTTTGAATATCTACCTTAGAGTTCATGCTGTTAATTCAGGTGTATTTTGACAATTCTGCACACCGCAGTTACTCTCGGAATACCAGATTCGACTCACGGAATCATGGGATAGGAGCAGCTATTGAATTAGCCGTTCCACTCCCAATGAAGGTGGGAACGGTCTCGAATGGTATGTCACTCGATCTTCTAATACAAATGTGGAAATAAGGTATGCTTCTGCTATAATCTTTACTCATCCTTTTCCGTGAGCACTAAGCATGACACTCGCTACAGCGCGACATGTTCTATGATGTGTTTGACTCTATAGCAATAGGCAACGCACTATAACTATTTGCTGGTCTGCTTTAATATTCAAACCTCTAATTATGGTATTTATTGCAAATAGTCTTCAGCGGACTTACTCACGCAATACATGGTTTGACTCTCCGAATCACAGGATGGGTCCAGCATTTGATTTAGACGTTCGAATCTCGGCGAAGGTGATAACGTTCTCAAACAGTTTGACTCTCCACTTTGATATCAATACAGTGAATTATGGTGTCTATTGCCAATAATCGTCTGCGTCTTTACTCGTTAAATACCAGGGTTGACTCTCGGTATTACAAGATTGGTGAAGTTATTGACTCAGACGTTCAAGTCTCAAAGAAGTTGGTAACGTTCTCGAACGGCTTTAAACCTAATCTTGTAACTCATACGTCAAATTATGATGCCCGATACTAAAATGTACACTTATATGTATCTTTGAATACGAAGTTATACTCTCGATACGGTGGGATAGGTTCTCGGATGGTAAGGACTTCAGTAAAACTTTTGACATTATCCCAATTGGTAACGTTCTGCCAAAGTTGGACTCTGTAGTTTGATATTCAAACCGTAAATAAAGGTGTCCACAGCCTGTAGTGTACACCGGATTGATTCCCGGAATACCTGGTTTGACAATCAGAATAACAGGATAGGTGAAGCTATTGACATAGCCGTTCGAATCTCAACGAAGGTTGAATCGTTCCCGAACGGCCTGACTCTCGATAATGCTGTTCCTACGTGAAAATAATGTGTACTTCGGCTGTAATGTCTACTAATTTAATTCCGTGAGCACTAAGCATGACATTCGCTACTCCGGGTTCGGTTCAAGGAAGGAAATGTGTCTGGAATATGACGTAATATTGATTAGTATCGTTCTCCAGCGGTTTGACGCTGTTCATTAGTATTCATATAATGAGTTGAAGTGTTTATTGCCAATACAGCTCATCCAATTTTCTCCTGGAATACCTGATTTGTCTCACGGAATCACAGGACAGCTACAGCTATTGACTCAGTTGTGCGACCTTCAGACAAGGTGATAACGCTCGTTTGACACTCGATCTAGATATTCGTTCATGAAATTAAGGATCCCGTCTCTAAAGTGTATACTAATTTTCGTCTCTGATCACGAAGTTATACTTTCGATACAGCGGTTTAGCTTCTCGGATGATATGGCATCGGTAAAAAGTTTGACTCTATACCAATATGGAATGGTCAACAACGGTTGGACACTGTACATTAACACTCGCACCGTGAATTAGCGTGTCTATTGCGAATACTGTTCTGCGCATTTACTCCTGGAATATCTGGCTTAACTCTAGGAATCATATGTTGCATGAAGCTATTGACTTCGCCGTTCGTCTCTAGCAGAAGGTGGTATCGTTCTCGAATGGTTTGACACTCGGTCTTCTAATTCATGCATGAAATTAAGGTGCTCGTCACTATAATGTATAGTAACTTGTTTGAATCTGGACATGACAGTATGGGTTAAGCTGTTGACATAACTGTGCGAACCTTAGAGATAGTGGGCACGTAATCGATTGGTTTTGCTCCTGATTTTGTAATTCATACATGAAATTGTAATGCCCATCACTAAAATGTATACTAATTTCTTTCTCTGAACACGAAGATGTACTCTCGTTCCGGCGGTATGGCTTCTCGGAAGGTAACGCTTTCGGTAAAAGGTTTGCATCTACACCAGTGGGTACCGTTCTACAAAGTGTTGAGGGTCTGCTTTATTATTCACACCGTGAATTATGGTGTCTAAAGCGAATACGCATCAGCGGATTTACACTGGGGTACCAGATTTGTCTCTCGGAACCACACGATATGTGAAGCTATTGTCTTACCCTTTCGAATATCAGACAAGATGGCAACATTATCGAACGGTTTGTCCCTCGATCATCTTATTCATAATGAAATTAAGGTCCGCGTCACGAACATATTCACTTGTTCGCTTCTCAGAACACGAAGGTATACTTTGGACACGACGGGACAGCTTCTCCGAAGGTGGGGCTATCTGGAAAGTGTTTAACTGTAAACCAATAGGCAACTTTTTTCAATGGTTATACGGTCCGCTTTAATATTCAATCCGTGAAATAGTGCTTCTATTGCCAACACTGTATAGCGCATTTACTCCCGGAATGTCTGGACTAGCTTTCGGAATCACAGGATATGTGAGGCTATTGACATAGCCGTCCATGTCTGAGAGAACCAGGTAACTTTCTCAAACTGTTTGACACTTGATCTTCATATTCGTAATGAAATTAACGTCCACGTCACAAAAATTGTTACTATTGTGTTTCTCTAAGCACGTAGTAATACTCTCCATACGGCGGGTTAACTTCTCGGACGGTGCGGCAATTTGGAAAAACGTTTGATTTTATAGCAATAAGATACACTCCCACACGCTGTGACGCTCTATTTTATTATTCTCTCTGCGAATTATCATATCTGTTGCCAATTCTGTACAGCAGGATTACTCCCTGAATACCAGGATTGACTCTCGAAATCGCAGTATACGTAAAACCATTGACATAGCCGTTCGTCCCTCACAGAAGGTGGTAACGTACTCGAACAGATTGACCCTCGATCTTTTAATTCATACATGACTTTAAGGTGCCCGTCACTAATATGTATATCAGATTGTACCTCTGAACCCGATAACATATTCCCGATACGGCGGGCTGAGCTTTCGGTGGCTATGGTTATCTGTAAAGCGTTTGACTTTATCCCAATTGATAACGATCTAATAATTATTGACGCTCCTCTTTAGCATTCAAACCGTGCATTAAGGTGTCCTATGTGAAACTTGTAAATCGAATTCATTCCCGAAATATCTGGTTAGAACCTCGGAATCACAGGATGGGTGAGGATTTTACTTAGCCGTTTGTCTCTCACAGAAGATGGCAACGTTCTCGAACGGTTTGACACTCGACCTCCTGAGTCCTGCATGAAATTAAGGTGCTCGTCAGTAAATGTATACTAGTTCGTACCGCTGAACACGGTGTTATACTCCCGATACAGCTAGTCATTTCTTCGGATGGTAAGGCATTCTGAAAGAAGTTTGACCGTACACGAATAGGTAATGTTCTACTACAGTCTGATGGCCTGCATTAGTATTTAAACCGTGAATTAAGGTGTCAACTGCCAATAATCTTCAGAGGATTTACTTTCGGAATACCTGGTTTGCCACTCGGTATCACAGGATAGGTGGAGCTATTGACTTGTGCATTCGGCTCTCAGAGAGGTTGGTTATGATCTCGAACGGTTTGACCATCGATCTTCTATTTCATACTTGAAATTAAGGGGCGCGCCTCAAAAAAGTCAGCTTATATGTTTCCACGAACAATAAGCAAGGCACTCCCCACAACGGGTTGGACTACGTGGGAGGTAAGACCTTCGGTAAAAAGTTTGACTCTATACCAATTCTTGACCTTCCAGAAAGGTTTCACTTTGTACTTTAATATTTATACCGTGAAATTGGGAAACTAATGCGATAGTGTACCGCGTATTTCCTGCGGTAGTACCTGGATTGACTATCGGAGTCGCGGGAAAGGTGTAGCTATTAACTTAGCCTCTCGAATCCCTAAAATGGTGGTAACGTTCTCGAACAGTTAGCCTCTCGTTCTTGCAATCAGCACATGAAATTAGGATGCCCGTCGCTAAAATGAAAACTAATGTGTTTCTGTTAGCACAAAGTTATACTCTCGATACGGCGGGCTTGGTTCAAGGTTTGTAAGGCTCTCTGTGAAAAGTTTGACTACCCATCAATAGGTAAAGATCTACAACGTTTTGGGGCTTCATCATAATATTCATACTATGAATTAAGGTGTCCGTTACCAGTAGTGTGAAGCGTATTAAATCGCGGAATACCTGGTTTGCCTTTCGGAATCGCGGGATGGCTGAAGCTATTGACTTAGCCGTTCGTCTCTCACAGATGCTGGCAACGTTCTAGAGCTGTTTTGCTCTCAATCTTCTAATTCATACATGAAGTGAAGGTGCCGCCACATAAATGAAGTCTAATTTCTTTCCCTGAATACGACGTTATGCACCCAGTACAGCGGGTCAACTTTTCGGAGATAAGGCCATAGATAAAGTGTTTGTCTCTGTAAAAACAAGTAACGTTCTCAAACTGTTTCACGCTATACTTTAATATTGAAACCGAGAATTATAGTGTCCATTGCCAACACTCGTCAGCGGATTTACATGATAAATACAAGGGGTGACTCTCGGAATCACAGGATATGTGAAGCTATTGACGTCGCCGTTCGATTCTCAAAGAAGGTGGTAGCGTTCTCGAACGGCTTGACACGCAATATTCTAGTTCGTACATGAAGTTAAGGTGCCAGGGCCTAAAATGTTTCATAACTTTGTCCTCTGAACACCTTATCATTCTCTCGATACAGCGCGCTATGCTTTCGCAGGGTAAGGTCATCAGTAAAACGTTTGACTCAATGACTATTTGATACGATCTCAAACGGTTTGACGCAAAACCATTATATTCAAACCTTCAATTAATGCGTTTATTGTCAATACTGCTTACCGGATTTCCTCCCGAAATAACTCATTTGACTCTTGGAATCTGATAATATGTGAAGCTATCGAAGCTATAGAAATTAGCATCGTTCTCACACGGTATGACGCTCTAATTTAATATTCATTCAGCGAATTAAGGTATCTATTGCGAATACTGTTCAGTGGATTTAATCCCGGAATACCGTGGTTGACTCTCGCAAGGACAGGATGGATGCAGCTGTAGACATAGCAGTTCGTATCTCACAGAAGGTGGAATCGTTCCTTAACGGTTTCACTCTCGATTTTCTAACTCATACAGGATATTAGTGTGCCCGACATTAAAATGAATTCTAATTTGTTTCTCCGAACTCGTAGTTATACTCTCGATACAGGGATTTTGGTTGTCAGAAGGTGAAGCCTTCGATAAAATGTTTGACATTATAGCACTAAGTAGCTATCGACAATGGTTTGACTATGAACATTAATATTTACATCATGAACTAGGGTTTTACTGACAATACCAAACTGCCGACTAAATCCCGGAATACATGGTTCTACTCTTAGTTTCACAGGATATGTTTAGGTATTGGTATAGCTGTGGGACTCACAAGAAATGTGGTATCGTTCATTAACAGTTTGTCACTCGATTTTGCTGCTCAAACTTGAAAATAAGGTGTCCCTCAGCCAAAATGTCGACTGATTTGTATTTGCGCGAAAAGTAAGTAAGACACTCCCTACAGCGGGTTTGGTTCAGGGAAGGCATTGTATTTGGTATATATAATGACATTATACCGATTGATAAGGTTTTCCGACAGTTTGAATTTCTACCTTATTTTTCTGAACGAGAATAGGGGTGTCTATTGCCTATTTTGTTCAGCGAATTTACTTCTGGAATACCTGGTTTGACCCCGGGAATCACGGGTAAGTGAAGGTAGTGACATAGCTGTGCGACTCTCAAAGGTGGCGGTAACGTTATGGAACAGTTTGGCACTCGATCTACTAATTCATACAGGAAAATAAGTTGGCCGGCACTAAAATCTATAGTAGTTTGTTCATCTGAACACAATGTTATAACCTCGATATAGGTGGTCAGGCTTCTCAGAAGGCAAGGCCGAAAGTAAGTGCAATGACTATAAACAAATTGTGAACGTTCTATTATGGATTGACGATCTGCTTTAATATTCATGCCGTCAATTATGGTGTCAATTGCCAATACTCTGCAGCGGACTCACTCTCGGTTTTACCTGGTTGCCTCCCTGAATCACGGGATATGTGAAGCTACTGACTTATCCGTTCGACTCTCAAGGATGGTGGTCAATTTCCCGAACGGATTGACCCTCGATATTCTTAATTCATTCAAGAAGTTAAGGTGCCCGTCACTAAAACAGACACTGATTAACTTCGCTGAACACGAAGTTATACTGACCATACGTCGGGTTAGCATCTCGGCAGGTACGTCTCTCGATGAAAAGTTAGAATCTGTACCAGTAGGTAGAGTTGTACAACTGTGTGAATCTGTACATTAATATCTATACCGGGATGTAGGGTTTTAAATGCATATACTGTACGACGGATTTACTCCGGGATTACTTGATTTGACTATAGGAATCACAGGATAGATGAAGCTATTGACTTAGCTATTCGACTCGCAAACAAGGCGCTATCATTCGTGAACGGTTTGACCCTCGATCGTCTTATTCATACTTGAAATTGGTGTGCACGCCACTACAATGTATACTAATTTGCTTCTCTGAACACGAAGTTCTAACCTCGATACTGCTGGTCAGTTTCTCGGAAGGTAATGCCTTCGGTTGAAAGTTTGACTCTATACGAATAGGAAAGGATCTATAACGGTTTCTTCGTATTCATACGTGAAATTAAGGTGTCCGTCATTCCAACATATTCTAATTTGTTTCCGTTTATTCGCAGATGCGGTATAAGTAATCGGTAGTAAGGTAATTCGTAAAGCGTTTGACATTGTGACAACTGGTAACGTTCTCAAACGGTTTCACGCTGTACTTTAACATTCAATCCGTGAATTAAGGTGTCCATTGCCATTAGTGCACAGTTTACGGAGTTTCGAATTGCCTGGTTTAACTTTCGAAATCACAAGGCAGGTGAATCTAATAACTAAGGCGTTCGATTCTCAAATAAGGTCATAACGATCTCGAACAGTTTTACCTTCGATCGTCTTATTCATAATGAAGTTAAGTTGTCCGTCACTGACATAATTATAAATTGCTTTCTCTGAGCACAAAGAACCACTCTCGATGAAGCGGGTGATATTCGCGGAAGGTAAGACCTTCGATAAAACGTTTGACTTTAATCCAAACGGTAACGATCTACAACGGATGTACGTTCGGCTTTAATATTCAAACCGTCAATTAAGGTGTCTCATGCCAATACTATTCAGCGGATTTACTACTTGTGTATCTAGTGTGACTCTCGTAATCACAGGATCGGTGAAGCTATTGCTTTAACGTTTCGACTCCTGAAGAAGGCGGTACCTTTTCCTAACAGTTTGACTCCCGATTTTGGTACTTATACCTGAAAATGTGATGCCCGTCTGCTAACGTGTCTACAAATTTCCTTCTGCGAACATTAAGCAAGACACACGCTACAGCTGGTTAGTTTTTCGGAAGGTAAAGTTTGGCTTATATAAATGACGACTTTATATAAATATTTTTGTATCCTCCGCGGTTTGTCTTTCGACTTTTCTATTTATACCACGAATTAAGGTGTCCTTTGCCCATGCTGAACAGCCCGATTACTTCCAGAATACCTGGATTTGCCCTCGGAATCACAGGATAGGTGAAACTATTGACTGAGGCTTTCGACCCACATAGATGGAGGTAAAGATCAAGAACGGTTCGATACTCGATCCTGTAATTCATACACGAAATTAAGGTACCCATCACTAACATGTATAATAATTTGGTTCTCTGAAAACGAAGTTGTACACTCGATACAGCGAATTAATTTCTCGGAACCTCAGGCCTAGAGGCACAATATTTGACTCTATAACAATTGGTAGTGTTCTCCGACGGTTTAACTCTCCACTTTATTATTCACAGCGTGAGTGAAGGTGTCTAATCCCAAAACTGTTTAGCGTATTTACTTCTGGAATACGTCATATGACTCTCGGAATCACAGGATAGCTGAAGCTACAGACTTGCCCGTTCGACTCTCAATTAAGCTATTTTGTTAGCAGTTAGGATCTCAAGGATAGTTGCCTCCTTCTCGAACCGCTTGACCCTGGATCATCGAATTCACACACGTTACTAAGGTGCCCCGTCACTATAATGTATACGATCTTGCTTCTGTGAACACGAAGTTAAACTCACGATACAGAGGGATAGCTTCGTGGAAGGTATGTTCTTCGGAGAAACGTTTGCATCTATACGAATAGGTAGAGCTCTACAACCGTATGATGCTCTGCTTTAATATCCATTCCGTAAAATAAGCTCTGTTTTGCCAATTATGTTCAGCGGATTTACTACCGGAATAACTGTACGCGACTCTCGGAATCACTGGATAGGTGATGCTACTGACTTATATGTTCGTCTCTCACAGAATGTGGAAACGATATCGAAATGTTTGAACATCGATCATGTAAGTCATGCATCAATTTCAGGTGCCGTCACAATATTGTGTACTATTGTGTTTCTCTAAATACGTAGCTGCACTCTCGATACAGCAGTTTAGGTACTTGGAGGGCAGGGTCTTCACTGAAGATTTTGGTATTATACCAATAGGTAACGTTCTACATGGGACAGACTCTGTACCTTAATATTCAAGCCGTGAATTGAGGTGTCCATTATTAATAGTGTACAGCTTATTGACTCTCGGAATGCCTGGTTTTCTTTCGGAATAACAGGACAGGTGAAGCAAGTAACTAAGGCGTTCGATCCTTATCTATGGTTTCCGCTCTCGAACGGTTATACCATCGATGTTCTAATTAATACATGAAATTATGGTGACGGGCTCTAAAATGTAAATTAATTTGTTCCCCTGAACACGAACTTATGCTCTCGGTGAAGCCCGTGAGGTTCGCGGAAGGTAAGGCTATCGGTAAAACGTTTGACCTTATACCAATTGGTAACACTCTCAAACGGTTTGACGCCCTCCTTTAGTATTCAGATCGAGAATTAACGTGTTTATTGCCAATACTGCTCAGCGGATTCACTCCCGGAGTACCTAGCTTAACCCTGCGGACCACAGGATAGGTGAAGGTATTGACTTAGCCGATCGTCCCTCACAGATGTTGGAAACGTTATCGACCGACTTTACCCTCGAACTTTTAATACACGCATGCAATTGTGGTGCTCGTCACTAAAATGGAGACTAACTTCTCTCTCTCATCGCGAAATTATACTCTCGATACGGCGTGGTAGTTTCGCGGAAGGTGCGGCGTTCGGGGAAGAGTTAAACTCTATACCAATATGAAAAGAGGTATTCTCTATGTGTAAACATATACCGGGAAGTAGAGATTTGAATTCCGATACGGCACAGCTTATTTGCTCCCGGAGTGCCTGGTTTGACTCTCTGAGTCTCACGGTAGGTGAAGCCAGTGACATAGACGTTCGACTCTCAAAGACATTGGTAACGATATCGACAGGATTGACTCTCGATTTTCCTATTCATACAAAAATGTAACGCGTTCGTCTGCTAAAACGTCAATAATCTGTTTCCATGAGCTTGAAGGAAGACACTCGCTACAGCGGCTTAGGTTCGTGGATGGTAAGGTGCTGGGGAAAAAAAGGAAAAATTACTTTATAGAAATTGGTAATGTTCTCTGAAAGTTTGACTCTCTACATTAATATTCATACCGCGATTTAAGGTGTCTATTGCTTATACTGACCAGCGAATATACGCCCGGAATAACTGGTTTGACTCTCGGTATCACAGGACAGTTGAAGATATTGACGTAGCTGTGCTATTCTCAAAGGAGGTGGTCACGTTCTCAAACGATTTGAATTTCGATAATGCTACTGAAACACGAAAACAAGGTGTCCCTCTGCTGAAGTATCTTATAATACTTTTCCGTGAACACTTAGCAAGACACTACCTAAGGCGGGTTAGGTTCTCGGAGGGTATGGTATCCGGTAAAAATTTGAAATGCTTTTTAATGGGTAACGTTCTACAGCGGTTTCACTCTGTACATTAAAATTTATTCCGTGAATTAGAGAGCCTAATGCCTATGCTTTACAGGGGAATTATTCCCGGAATACCTACTTTGACTCTCGGAATCCGAGGGTAGGTGAAGCTATTGACTAAGATGTGCGGCTCTCAAGGAAGGTTGTAACGTTCTTGTACGGATTCACCCCCGATCTTCTTATTCATTATGAAATTAAGGTACCGGTCACTAAAATGTTTAATAACTTGATGCTCTGAACACGAAGTTATACTATAGATACGGCCGCTTATCATCACAGGCGGTAATGCTTTCGGTAAAATGTTTAACATTGTAGAAATTGGTAACGATCTCATACAGTTTGACGCTCTACTTTTACATTAAAACCGAGAAATGAGGTATCTATTCCCAGCACTGTTCAGCGGATTTACTCCCGGAATACCTTGTTTGACTCTCGGAATGGCAGGACAGGTGACATAGTCGCTCGACTCTCACAGATGGTGGTAACGATCTCGAAATGATTGACATTCTATCTTCCAATTCATACATAAAACTAAGGATCCCGTCACTTAAATGTGTACTAGTTAGTTTCTCTGGACAGGACGTTACCCTTCCGATACAGCGTTTTTGGATCTCAGAAGGTGCAACCTTCGGTAAAATATTTGACATTATATCAATGAGTAGCTTTCTACAAAGGTTTGACTATGTACGTTAATATTTGTATCGTGAACTAGGGTGCCTATTGCCAACACAATATTGCGGATTAAATCCCGGAACACCTGGTTTTACTCTTGGTATCACAGGATAGGTATATGTATTGGCTTAGCTGTACGACTCTCAAGGAATGTGGTATTGTTTTTCATCGGTTTGTCCCTCGATTTTGCTACCCAAACATGAAAATGATATTCCCTACAACGTGTTTGGTTCTCGGAAGGCATGGTATTCGGTATACATGCCTTATACCAATTGATAATGTTTTCCAACAGTTTGAATTTCTACCTTAATTTTCCGAACGCGTATTGAGATGTCTATCGCCTATACTGTTCAGCGGATTTACTTCTAGAATACGTGGTTTGACTCCGGGAATCACGGGGTAGGTGAAGCTAGTGACTTACTTGTACGACTGTCAAGAAAGGTGGTAACATTCTCCAACGGTTTGACACTCGATATTCTTATTCATACAGGAAATTATGGAGCCCATCACTGAATTGTATTCTTGCGTATTTTTCTAATCACGAAGTCATACCCTTGATACTGCAGGTTATGTTCTCGGGATGTAAGTGCTTCGGAAATGGGCTTGAATCTATAAGAATGGGTAACGAACTACAACGGTTTGACGGTCTTTCTTAATATCTATGGCGTCTGTTGCCAATACTGTACCGGGCTTTCAGTCCCGGAGTACCACGTTTGACGGTCGGAATATCAGAACTGGTTATGCTATTGACTTATATGTATGACTCTTAAAGAAGGTGGGATCGTTCTCGAGCGGTTTGAAACTGGATTACTGTATTTATACATGAAAATAAAGAGAACGTCTACTAAAATGCCTACTAATTAGTTTCTGTGAATATTGAGCATGACACTCGCTACAGTGGGCTTGGTTCCTGGAGGGTAATGTCCTCGGTAAAAATTTTCTCATTACACCAATGGGTAATGTTCTACAAGCGTTAGACTCTGTTCGTGAATAATCGAACCCTGAATCAAGGTGTCCATTGCAAATAGTTTACAGCCGAATGACTGACGGAGTACCTGGTGTGTCTGTCGGAATAGCAGGATAAGAGAAGCTATCTATCTAGCCATTCGAATCTCAAAGAATGTCGGATCGCTCTCGAATGGTTTGACTGACGTTTTTCCTTTTCGTACATGAAACTGAGAGGTCCGCCTGCTAATGTGACTACTAATTTTTGGCGTATACACCAAGCAACACACTCGCAGCAGCGGGCTTGGTTCTCGGAAGGCATGGTAATTGGTAAAACGTTTGACTTTATACCATCTCATAACTTTTTCAATTGGTGTCACGCTCCACTTTATTATTCGATTCGTGAATTAAGGCGTCCCTTGACAATAGTGCAAAGCGGATTGACTTCCGGAATACCTGGTTCTACGATCGGAATCACGCGATTTGTGTAGCCTTTGACTCAGGAGATCGACTCTCGAAGAGGGTGGACACGTTTTCGGACGGTTTGACCAACGCTCCATTTAATCCATACAAGAAATTAAGGTGCCCGTCAAAAAATTTATTCCAATGCGCTTCTCCGAAAACGAAATTATGCTCTTCATATTGCGGGATATGTTAGCTGAAGGTAAGGCCTTCGGTAAAAGGTTTGACTGTATACCAATATGTAACGTTCTATAACGGTTTTACACTGCAATTTAATATTCATACCGTGAATTAAGGTGACTATTGTCAATACTGTAAAGCGGATTTCCTCCCGGAACAACTGGTTTTGTTCTCGGGACAGGTGAAGCTATTGACTTATCCGGGCGTCACTCGCAGAAGGTGGTTACGCTCACGAACGGTTTGAGCCTCAATCTTCTAATTCGTTCACGAAGTTCAGGTGCACGTCATTGAAATGAACACTAATTTCTTTCGCTGGACACGAAGTTATACTCTCGAAACGGTCCAGTTAGCTTCTCCGAAGGTAGGGCAATTCGTGAATTGTTGACATTCTACCAATTGGCAAAGCCATAAAACGGATGGACGCTCCTCTTTAGTAATAAAACCGCGAACTAATGTGTCTATTACTAATACTTTTCAGCGGACGTACTCCCGGAATACCTGGTTTGATTCCCGTATTCACAGGATAGGTGAAGCTACCGACTTAGAATTCGACGTCCAAAGAATGTCGCAACGATCTCGAAAGTTTTGACCCTGGATTTGCTAATTTATACACGGAAATAAGGTGTCCGCCTGATAAGGAATATACTAATTTTCCACGGCGAAGAGTCAGCAAAACATTCTCTACACGTGTCTGTGCTCCTCGGAAGGTCAGGCCATCGGTAAAAGTTTTACTGTATTCGAATAGGTAACGTTCTCCAACGGTTTGACTCTCGATATTCTTATTCATACATAAAACTAAGGTTCCCGTCACTTAAATCTATACTAGTTTGTTTCTCTGGACAGGACGATACACTCGATACAGCGTTTTTGGATCTCGGAAGGTGAAACCTTCGGTAAAATATTTGACACTATAATAAATAAGAAGCTTTCTACAAAGGTTTGAATATGTACGTTGATATTTGTACCGTGAACTAGGGCGCCTATTGCCAATACAATATAGCGGATTAAATCCCGGAACACCTGGTTTTACTCTCGGTATCATAGGATAGGTGTATGTATTGGCTTAGCTGTGCGACTATCAAGAAATGTGGTATCGTTTTTCATCGGTTTGTCCCTGGATTTTGCTACCCAAACATGAAAATAACATTCCCAACAACGTGTTTGGTTCTCGGAAGGCATGGTATTCGGTATACATGACTTATACCAATCGATAATGTTTTCCAACAGTTTGAGTTTCTACCTTAATTTTCCGAACGTGTATTGAGATGTCTATCGCCTATACTGTTCAGCGGATTTACTTCTGGAATACGTGGTTTGACTCCCGGAATCACGGGGTAGGTGAAGCTAGTGACTTACTTGTACGACTCTCAAGAAAGGTGGTAACATTCTCCAACGGTTTGACTCTCGATATTCTTATTCATACATGAAACTAAGGTGCCAGGCACTAAAATGCATATGAATTAGCTTCTCCGAACACGAAGTTATTCTCTGAACACAGCGGGTAATCATCTCGGAGGTAAGGCATTCTGTGAAAAGTTTGTCTCTATATCAATGCCTAACGTTCTACTACGAATTGAATCTTTACTCTAATATTTATACCATGCAATAGGATGTATAAGGCCAATACTGTACTGCGAATTTACTAGCAGAACACCTGGTGTCATCACCTAAATTTACGGTATAAATAGTGATATAGTGATTGAAACCATCACAGAGTGTTACCTACTGTTATAGGTTCAAAATTTTTATCGGATATCTTACCCTCCGTGAACCTATCCCATCATAGCGACTGTATTGAAAATGTTTGCGGAAACAAATTAGGACACACTGTGACGGACGGACACAACATGTTTGTGTGTAAATATCAGCGTCGAGAGTCAAATCGTCCGAGAACGTTTCCACCTTCATTGGGAGTCGAGTGGTGTCAACAACATCATGTCTCCTGCGCTTACGTGCGTCAAACCATGTATTTCTGGAGTTAATACGCTGAATAGTTTTGGAAATAGACACCTTATTTCGGGGTACGTGTGCTAACGCAGAGAGTCAAACCGTGGGAGAACTTTACCAATTCGTACAATGTGAATCTTTTTACGGAACACATTTCCATAGGAGAACCTAACCCGGCGCAGCGAGTGCCTAGCCTATTGTTCACGAAATCAAATTAATAACCATTACAGAAAACGTACACGTCAGTTTCATACACGAGTCGCAAAATCGAGCGTCAAACATTACGAGAATGTTACCACTATCTTTCAGAGTCGAACGGCTGAGTCTATAGCTTCACCTATCCTGTGATTACGAAAATCAAGCCGGGTATTTTGGAAGTAAATACGCTGAACTGTATTTTCAATGGACACCTTAGTCCACGGTTTGAATACTACAATAGAAGGTCAATCTGTCGGAGAACATTACCAATTAGTATAGAGTCATTCTTTTTACCGAATACATTTCCTTCCTACAATCTAACCAGCTGTAGCGTGTATGACGCTTAGTCTTCACGGAAACAAATTAGTGGACATAATAGCAGGATCACACCTTATATTCGTGTACGAATAGAATCGAGATTCCAACATTTCGAGAACGATCCCACCTTCTTTAAGAGTCGAACAGCTGAGTCAATAGCGTCACCTTTCCTGTTATTCCGATAGTCAAACCAGGAATATCAGGAGTAAACGAGCTGAACAATATTGGCAATAGACACCTTTCCTCGCGGTGTGAATAATACGGAACATAGTCAGACAGCTGTAGAACTTTACCAAATGGTATAACGTCATACTCCTGACCGGATACCATACCTTCCCAGAACCTTGCCCGCTATATCGAGGGTATAACTATGTGTTCCGGGAAACAAACTAGTTTATATTTTGGGGACGTCCACCTTAATTTAAGGTATTATTCCGAAGATCGAGGGTCAAACCGTTCGAGTACGTTACCACCCTCTTCGTGAAATGGCACATGTAACACAACAGCTTTACCTATCCTGCGATTCCGAGAGTCTAAGCAGGTATTCCGGGAATATATCCGCCGTATATTGAAGGCAATGGAAGCCATAATTCACGGCTTGGATATAACAGTGGAGCATCAAACCGATTTAGGACGCGACATATTCTTATAAATCCAAACGTCCTACCGAAGGGGTGAATTTCCGCGAAACTCACCGGCTTCATCGAGAGTATAATTTCGGGTGCGGAGAAAGGAATTGCAATACATTTTAGTGAAGCGCACCATAATTTCCTGTACGTATTAGAATATCGAGGATCAAATCACTCGATAATGATACCGCCTTCACAGAGAGACAAACGGCTAAGTCAGTAGTTTCACCTATCCTGCGATTACGAGAATCATGCCAGGTATTCCGGGAGTAAATTCTCTGACCAGAATTGGCAATAGGCACCTTAATTCACGGCTTGAGTATTAAAGTAGAGCGACGAACTGTTTGAGAACGGTACCAATTGGTATAATGTGAAACATTTTAACAAAGACAATACCCTCCGAATAGCTAACCCGCTGTATCGAGAGCATAAGTTCGTGATCATGGAATGAAAATGGTATCCATTTCGAAGAAAGGCACCATATCGTCACATATGTGTTAGACTCACGAGGGTCAATACGCTCGAGAACGCTGCACCGTCTATGTGAGACGATCCTCTAAGTAAGTAGCTTCACCTATCCTGTGATTCGGAAATTCAAGCCAGGTATTCCTGGAGTAAGTACGTTGAACATGATTAGTAATAGACACCTTAATTGACGGTCTGAATATTAAAGTAGTGTGTTAAACCGTTTTAGAACGATACCAACTGGTATAAAGTCAATCGCTTACCGAAGGCCTTACCTTCCGCGAACATCACCTGGTTCATCGAGAGCGTAACTTCGGGATGTGAGGAAGAAGTTAGTCTTCATTTCAGTAACGGGCACCTTAACTTCATGTATGAATTTGCAAATCGAGAGTCAGAACGTCCGAGAACTTTTCCATCTTCATTGTGGATCGAACAGCTATGACAATAGGTACACCTATCGTGCGATTCCGAGAGTCAAACCATGTATATCTGGAGTAAATCCACTGAACACTATTGGCAATAGAAACCTTATTTCATGGCTTGAATATTGAAGCAGACTGTCACGCCATTGTAGAATGTCACCAATTGCTATAAAGTTTTACCGAAGGCGCCACCTTCCGCGAAGATAACCGGCTTCATCGAGGGTATAATTTCGTGTTCACAGGATGTAATTTGTATTCATTGCAGTGACGGGTCCCTTATGTTCAGGTATTA
>NIJG01002677.1:9644-28981 GCA_002201625.1 Euglossa dilemma
GTCACCTTCTATGATATTCGAACAGCTACGTCAATAGCTTCACATATTCTGTGATTCCGAGTCATAGCCGGTACTCCGGGCGTAAATGGAGTAAACAGTATTGGCAATCGACTCCATATTTCACAGTATGAATATTACAGTAGAACATCAACCCACTTGAGAGCATTCTCCACTTGAGAGCATTCTCAAGTGGTATAAAGTCAAACGTTACACCGAAAGCCTAACCTTCCACGGTACACACAAGCTTCACCGAGAGTATAAATTCGTGTTCACAGAAAAAAATTAACATTCGTTTTCGTGACGAGCACCTTTACTTCATGCATGAATCAGAAGATGCGGGGTGAAATCGTTCCAGAACGATACCACCTTCTCTGAGAGACGCACAACTAAGTCACAAGCTCCACCTGTCGTGTGATTCCGAGGGTCAAACACAGCTATCAAGCACAGAAATTATGATGCCCATCACTAAAATGTATACTAATGTCTTTCTCTGACTACGAAGTCATACTCTCGATTCAGCTGGTTAGGCTTCTCGGAATGTAAGGCTGTCGGCAAGAAGTTTGTCTTTATCCAAATTGTTTACGTTGTATATGGTGTGACTTTGTCCTTTAACATTTATACCGTGAATTATGGTGTCTCTTGCCAATACTATTCAGCGGGTTTACTTCCGGAATACCTGGTTTGAGTCTCCGAGTCATAGGTTACGTGGAGGTGCTGACTTAGCTATGCGGCTCTCAAGAAAAGTGGTAACGTTCTCGGAAGGTCTGACTCCCGTTATGCTTATTCGTTCATAAAATTAAGGTGTCCTCTCTGCTATAATGCCCACTTGTTTCTTTGGGTGAATATTAAGCTAGTCTCTCTGTACAGCGGGTTACATTCTCGCAAGGCAGGATTTTAGATAAAAAGTTTGACTCCATTCCAAGTAGTATCGTTCTCCATCGGCTTGAACCCCTACTTTTATATCGATACCGTGAAATAAAGTATCTATTTCCATTACAGTACCGCGGATTTACTCCTGATATGCCTGGTGTGATTCTCGAAATCACAGGATAGGTGAAACTGTATTCTTAGATGTACGATTCTCAAAGATGGTGGTAAAGTTCTGGATCGCTTTGCCTCTCGATCTTCTCATTCATATATAAAAATAAGGTGTGCTTCTGCTATAATGACAACTAATTTGTTTCCGCGGGCACTAAGCATGGCAATTGCTACAACGTTTTGAGTTCTCGGAATGTAAGGTATTAGTTAAAGAGAATGACTTTTTACCAATTGGTATTGTTCTCCGACGGTTTGACTCTCAACAATAATGTTCATGCCGCGAATTATAGTGTCTATTGCCAATACTGTTCAGCGGATTGACTCCTGGAATACATGGTTTAGCTCTAGGAATCATAGGATGAGTGGAGCTATTGATTTCGCCGTTTGAATGTCAGAGAAAGTGGGATCGTTTTCGAACTGTTTGACTCTCGCTTATTCTATTCGTAGATGAGAATAAGTTTTTCGTCTGCTAAAATGTCTACTAATTTCTTTTGGTGAACACTAAGAAAGATTCACGCTATAGAGGGAATGGTTCTCGGAACGTATGGCCTTCGGTAAAAATTTTGGCTCAATACGCATAGGTATCGTTCAGCAACGGTTTGACGCACTACTCTAATATTCGAAGCATGAAACAAGGTGTTTATTGGCAATGCTGTTCAGTAAATTTACTTCTGGAATGTCCGGCCTTACTCTCGGAATCACAAGTAGAGGTGAAGCTTTCGACGCAGCCGTTCGTCTCTCGAGATGCTGGTAACATTCAAGAACGGATTGACTATCCATCTTCTAATACATAGATGAAATTAACGAGCCCGTCGGTAAAATGATTACTAATTTGGTTCTGTGTACAACAAAGTTATACCCACGGTTCAGCGGGACATATTCTCGGACGGTAATGTATCCGTTAAAGGGTATGACATGATACAAATTGGTAGCACTCACAAACGGTTTGACACTCTACTTTGATATGCGTACCGTGAATTAAGGTATATGTCGCCAATACTGTTCAGTGGATTCACTCCATCAATACCAGGTACGACTCTCGGAAGCACAGAATAGGTGAAGCTATTGACCTAGCCGTTAGTCTCTCACAAAAGACGGTAACTTTCTCGCGCGGATTGACACTCGATCTTCTAATTCATACATGCAATTAGGGCACCGGTCACAGAAGTATAGACTAATTTCTTCTTCTGAACACGAGGTTATACTCTCGAAGCCGCTGGTTAGCTTTTTCGAAGTGAAGTCCATCTGTAAATATCTTGACACAATACAAATTGGTATTATACTCCGGCGGTTAGACTCTCTGCTTTAGTACTCATATAGTTAACTAATGTGTCCACTGCCATTACAGTACAGCGGGCTGGCTGCCGGTACACCAAGTCTGACCCTCGAAAACACAGGGTGAGTGTAGCAATTGATTCAGGAGTTCGACTCTCGAAGAGAGTGGTCCCGTTTTTGGACGGATTGACCATCGATCTTCCTGTTCATTGGTGAAAAATATGTCCGCCTCTACTAAAATCTCTACTACTTTGTTTCCGTGCGCGCTAAGCGAGACACTCGCTGCAGAGTGTTTGGTTCTAGAAAGGTCAGGTATTCGGTAAAAAGTATTACTTTATACCATTTCCTAATATTCTAGACTTATTGATTCTCTACTTCATTATTGAATGTGTGAAGGTTGCTATTGTCATTACAGTTCAGCGGATTTTCTACTGGAATACCGAGTTTGGCACTCGAAGTCGTAGTATAGGTGAAGGTAGTGACATGGCCGTTAGACTCTCAGCTAACGTGGTAAAGCTCTAGAACGGATTGACTCCCGATTATCTAATTCGTGCACGAAGTTAGTGCCCATCACTAAAATGGATACTAATTTGCTCGTCTGCATACGAAGTTATACTCGTCATACGACGTGTTAGTTTCTCGGAATGTAAGGCCATCGGTGAGTAGTTTGACTCAATACCAATTCGCAACGTCCTATATGGGTTTGACCCAGGAGTTTTATATTTATACCGTGGAATGGGGTGTATGATGTCAATACTGAGCAGCGGATTTACTGCCGGAATACCTAGTATGAATCTTGGTATCTGAGGAAAGGTGAAGCTGTTGCATTAGACTCTCGAATCCCATAGAAGGTGGTAACTCTCTCGAATGATATCAAACTCGATCTTCGATTTCATGCAAGATATTAAGGTGCCCTTCACTAACGTTAATAATAATTTGTTTCTCCGGACATGAAGTTATAATCTGGATACAGCGAGTTTGATCCCCGGACAGTAAGACCTTCGGTAAATATTTGACACTATACCCATAAGTAACGTTCTACAAAGTTGACTCCGCACCGTAAAATTTATACCGTGAAATAGTGTGTCTAAATCTAATACTGTACCGCGGCCTTACTGCCGTTGTACCTACTTTGAATCTCCGAATCACAGGACAGGTCACGCTATTGACATGCCGGTTCGACTCTCAAAGAATGTGGTAACGTGCTCGAACGGTTTGACGCCCCATCTTCTACATCATACATGAAATTAAGGTGCGCGATAATAGGATGTATACTAATTTGTATCTCTGACCACGTAGTTATACTCTCGAAACAGCGTGTAAGTTTCGCAGATAGTAAGGCTCTGGGTATAAAGTTTGACACCCTACCAGTAGATAAACGTCTACAACGGTTTGACTATGCACTTTGCCATTACCATTGCCAATACCGTCACCGGACTTACTCCCTGAATGCCTGGTTTGCATTGCGGATTCAGGGTATAGGTGAAGCTATTGACACAGCCATTCGACTCTCAAAGGAGGTATTATCGTTCTCTAACCGTTTGGCAATCGATCTATTAATTCACACATGAAATTAGGGTGCCAGTGTCTAAAATGTATAATAATTTGCTACTCTGAAAGCGACGATATACTCTCGATACAGTGGGCTATCATCTCGGATGGTAAGGCATTCGGTAAAATGTTTGACTCTATACGAATACGTAACTTTCATCCACGGACTGACTCTCCAGTTTATTATTCATACCACGAATTAAGGTATCTATCACCATTACTGTACAACGCATTTGCTCCCGGAATATCTCGTTTGACGTTTGGAATCACAAGATTGGTGAAGCTACTGACTTAGACGTTCGTTTCACACAGAAGGTGGTGACGTTCTCGAACCGCTTGACCGTCGATCTTCTAATTCATGCTTGAAATTAATGTCCTCGCCTCTGAAATGTATACTAGTTTGTACCTCTGAACGCGGCGATATACTCTCGATGCAGTGGGTCCGTTTATCGGAGGGTAAGGCATTCTGTAAGGAGTTTGACCCTACATGAGTACATAATGCTCTACTACGGCTTGACGGCCTTCTTCAATATTCAAACCGTCAATTATGATGTCTGTTGCTAATACTGTCCAGAGCGCTTAATCCCGGAACATCTGGATTAACTTTCGGAATCACACGAGATGTGATGTGATTGACTTATCCGTTCGACCATCAACGACGGCGGTAACGTTCTCGAAATGCTTGACCCCCGATCTTCTAATTCATGCATGAAGTTATGGTGTGCGAAACTAGGATGTCTACTAATTCGTCCCACTGAACACCATGTTATACTCTCGATACAACGGGTTATCTCTTCGAAGGGTAAGGACTTCAGTAAAACGTTTGACTCTATACCCGTACGCATTGTTCTACAACGGTCTGACTATGAACATTAATATTCGAACTGCAAATTGAGGTTGCTGTTACAAACGCTGTTCAGGGGATTTACTCTCGGAATACCTGGTTTGACTCACGGAATCGCAGGATATGTGAAGCTAGACACTTAGATTCCCAAGAACGTGGGAACGTTCTCGAACGGATTGACACAGGATCGTCTAATTGATACATGAAATTAATGTTCCCGTTACTATAATGTATACTAATTTGTAACTCTGATCACGACGTTATACTCTGGAAACGGCGGGATAGCTTCACGAACGGTAGGGCATTCGCTAAATTGTTTGACCTTATAGCGATTGGCATTGACCTAAAACGCTTTGACGCTCAACTTTACTATACAAACCGAGAATTAAGGTGTCCATGGGCAATACACTACAGCGGATTCACTTCACGAATATCTGGTTCGATTCTCGTCATCAGTAGACAGGTAAAGCCATTAATTCATTCATTCGATCTCAAAGGGGGAGGGTAACGTTCTCAAACGGTTCGACTCTATATTTCAATATTCATACCGTGATTGAAGGTGTCTATTACTTGCACTGTTCATCGGATTTAATCCCGGAACACTTGGTTTGACCCCCGGAATCGCAGCATTGGTGAGCTACTGACTTAGCATTTCGTCTCTCACAGAAGGTGGCAACCCTCTTAAGCTGCTTGACCCTCGATATTCTGGTTCGTAAATGAAGTTAAGGTGCCCGTTACTGAAATAAATACTAATTTATTTATGTGAACATGAACTTATACTGTGGGCATGCCGGTGAGGTTCGCGGAATGTACAGCTTTCGGTCAAACGGTTGACCCTATACAATTGGTAATGCTCTCAAATGGGTTGACGCTCTACTGTAATATTCAAACCGTGAATTAAGGTGTACATTGCCGATAGTCATGAGCGGACTCACGCCCTGGATACCGGGATTTACCCACCGAATCACAGGATCGGTAAAGCTGGTGACTTAGCTGTGCGACTACCATGAATGTTGGTAACGTTCTGCAATGTTTTGACTACGCATTCAGAGAGACAAATTAGTATATATTTTAGGGACAGGCACCTTAATTCCATGTACGAATAAGAAGATCAAGTGTCCAGCCGATCAAGTGTCATGCCGTTCCAGTACGTTGCCTCCTTCCTTAGCAACGCACAACGAAGTCACGAATCTCCACCTATACTGTGATTCCGACAGTCAAATACAGCTATTTCGGTAGTAAATCCGCGGAGCGGTATTGGCACTAGGCACATTAATTTGCTGCATGAATATAAAAGTGCAATGAGAAACCGTTGTAGATCGTTAACAATTTGTATATAGTCATACTTCTTCCCGCAGGCCTTATCCTCCGAGAACCTAATCCGCCGTATCGAAAGTATAACTTCGCGTTCAGTGAGACATATTAGTTTACATTTTAGTGACCGGCACCCTTATTTCTGGTATGAAGTAGAAGATCAATGGCTAAAGCCTTCGAGATCGTTACCACCTTCTTTGAGAGTTAAACAGTTATGTCATTAGCATCACCTATCCTATGATTCCGAGAGTCAAACGAGGATCTCCGGGAATGCATGCCTCGTACAGTATTGGCACTAGACACCACAGTTCAAGGTACCAATATTAAGGCAGACCGTCAATCCGTTATAGGAAGTTAGCTACTTGTATAAAGTCAGACCTTTTACCGAAGGCCTTACATTCCGAGAAGATAACCCGCAGTATCGAGAGTATAACTTCGCGACCAGAGAAACATATTAGGATACATTTTAATCACGGTCACATTATTTACATATATGAATAGGAAAATCATCATCAAAAATTTTCGAGAATGTTACCACCTTCTTTAAGATTCGAACGCCTAAGTCAACAGCTACACCTATGCTGTGATTCCGAGAGATAAACCGTTCGAGATCGATACAAATTTACATTAAATCAAACGTTTTGTCGAACATCTTGCCCTCCGAGAGCTGAACCCGCTGTAGCCTGTGCCCAATTTAATATTCACCGAAACCAATTAGTAGAATATCTTGCAGGCGGACGCCACATTTTCGTGAATATATATCTAAATCGAGAGCCAATCAGTTCGGGAACGTTTCGATCTTGATTCAGACTCCAATGGTCATGCCAATAGCTTCGCATATCTTGTGATACCGCCAGTCAAACCAGGTATAACGGGAGTAAATTAGCTGAACAGCATTGACAACGGCAACCTCAATTTACTGTTCGAATATTAATGTACAGAGTCACACCGGCGTAGTGCAATGCATACGTGTATAGAGTCAAACGTTTTACTGAAGTCCTTACCCTTCGAAGGGCTAACCCGTTGTATCGAGTGCCTTGGTTGACATTCACGGGAACAAATCAGTAGACATGTTAGCAGACGGGCACCTCATTCTCATGTATGAAAAGCAAAATCGAGAGTCAAACCGTTAGAAAACGGTACCAGCTTCTACAGGAATCGTACGGCTATGTCAATAGCTTCAACTGTCATTCGATTCCGAGTGTGAAACAGGTACCCTGGGGGTGAATCTGCTGAACAGTGCTGGCAATAGACGTCTCAATTCACGGTTTGAATATTAAAATCGACCGTGAAACCGTTTGAGCACGTTACCAATTCATATAAGGTCAAACGCATTCCCGATAACCATACCCGCCGAAAATCTAACCCGCTGTATCGACAGCATTAGTTCAGGTTCAGAGAAACAAATTAGAACTCATTTTCGTGACGGCCACAGTAATTCCATTTATGAATCAGGAGATCGAGAGACAAGCCGTTGCAGAACGTTACCAACCTTCTTGGGTGTCGCAGAGATAAGCAAAGAGCGTCACCGATCCTGCGATACTGAGAGTCAAGCTAGGAATTCCGGGGTATAACCGTCGAATCGTTTTGGCAATTGACACCATTATTCACGGCTTGAATATTATAGTAGAGAGTTAGACCACGGAGATCATTGCCAATTGGTATGAGGTCATTCGTTTTACCGAGGCCATTACCATTCGAGAAATTAACCCGCTGTATCGAGAGTATAAATTCGTGATAAGATATACAAATTAGTGTACACTTTACTGACGGGGACCTTAGCTTCGTGTATGAATTAAAGGATGGAGTATCAAACCGTTCGAGAATGTTACCAACTTCTGTGATAGTCGAGCGGACAAGTCAATAGATTCACCTATACCGTGATTCCGTGGGGCAATCCCGGACAACCGAGAGTAAGTCCGCTGAAGAGTATTGGCAATAGACGCCTTAATTCACGGTTTGACTGTTATTGTAGAGCGTAAGTTCCCTTGAGATCGTTACCAATTTACAGAAAACTATATGTTTTCCAGAAGTCCTAACCTTCCGTGAAGCTACCCCCCCCCAAACACACACATACATATCGAGGGTATTACTTCGTGTTCAGAGAAGTAAATTATTATACACTTTAGTGACGTGCAGCTCTATTACATGTACGAATAAGAAGGTCGTGAGTCAAGCCGTTCGACAACGTGACCACCATCCTTGTGGGGCGAACGTCTGAGTCAATAGCTTCACCTGTCCTGCGTTTCCCGAGAGTGAAGCCTGGAATTCCAGGAGTAAGGCCGCTGAACTGTATTGGCAATAAACACCTTAACTCACGGTATGAATATTAGGGTAGAGAGTAAATCCGTTTGAGGGCATTACTAATTTATATAGCTTCACACTATTTATCGCATACCTTAACTGCTGGGGACATATCCAGCTGTATCGTGGGCATAACTTCGTGTGCTGAGAAACAAGTTAGCAGACATCTTAATGGCGAGCACCTTAATTTCATGTATGAATTAGAAGATCGAAAGTCGAATCTTTCGAGAACGTTACTACCATTCTCGAGGGACGCACAGCTAAGTCAATAGCTCCACCCTTTCTGTGATTCCGAGAGTCAAACCAAGTATTCCGGGAGTGAAGCCGCTGAAAGGTGTTGGCACTAGACAAATTAATTCACGGTATGAATGATAATGTGCAGTGTCAAAACGTTGTATAACGCTAACAATATGAACACAGTCATTCCTCTTACCGAAGTCCTTACCATTCGAGAACTTAATCCGCCATATCGGAAGTATAACTTCGAGATTTGAGAAACATATTTGTTTACATTTCAGTGAAGAGCACATTATATTCATGTATGAATTAGAAGATCAAGCGTCAAACCATTCAATATCTTGACTGCCCTGTCTGAGAGTCCAAGGGCTAACACAATTGCTGCCCCTATCCTTTGGTTCCGAGAGTCAAGTCAGGCATTTCGGTAGTAAATCCGCTAAAGGGCATTGGCAATAGACACATTAATTCGCAGTATAAATAATAGAGTAGAGAGTAAGACCTTCGGACAACATTGCCATTTGGAATGAGGTCATTCTTTTTACCAAATGTATTACCTTCCTAGAACGTATGGCGCTGTAGCAAGAGTCATGCTTACTGCTCACGGAGACGAATTAGCAGACATTATAGCAGAGGCACCCCTTATTTTCACATTTGAAATAGAAAATCGAGTTTCAACCAGCACGAGATCGTTCCCAGCTCCTTTGTGTAGTCGAACGGCTATGCCAATAGCTTCATCTATCCTGTAATTCAGATAGTCAAATCATGTATTCGGGGAGTCAATCAAATGTACAGTATTGGCAATAGAAACCTTAATTTACGGTATGAATGTTAAAGTAGACGGTCAATCCCTCAGAGCACATTACCAATTACTATGCAGTCATACATTTTACCGAATACTTTACCTTCCTGGAACCTAACCAGCTGAAGTGAGTGTCATGCTTATTGCTAATGGAAACACATGAGTGGACTATATAGCAGAAGCACACCTTATTTTTATATATGGCTTAGACGATCGTGTGCCAAACCGTTCGATATCTTTACCACTGTCCTTGAGAGTCGAACTGCTGATTCAATTGTTTTACCTATCCTGTGCTTCCGTGAGCCGCACTAGGTATACCAGGAGTCAATCTGTTGCACACTGTTGGCAATAAACATTTTAATTCACGGTTTCTGTATTGAAATAGAGGGCAAATCCGGATGACAATGTTTCCAGATGGTATAATGTCAAACGCTTTACCGACGATCTCACCCTCCGAGGACCTAATCCGCTGTATCGACTGCACATCATCGCGATCAGAGATACAAATTAGTGTACATTATAGTGACGGGCACCTTAACTTCATGCATCAACTGGAAGATCTTGTACCAAACCGTTCGAGAACGATACAACCTCGTTTAAGTCTCGAACGGATTTGTCAATGGCTTCACCTATCCTGTGATTCCGATAGACGAACCAGTTTTTCCGGGAGTGAATCCGCTGTACAGAATTAGCAATAGACATCGCCATTTACAGTTTGAATATTAAAGCTGGCCATCAAGCCGTAGTACAACGGTACCTGTTAGTGTATGGTTCATACTACTTACAGAATGCCTTACCCTCCGTAAAACTAACCCGCTGTATAGAGAATATGACTACGTGTTTCGAGGAACAAATTAATATAAATTTTAGTGTCGCGCACCATAATATCAGATAAGAATTACGACATCGAGAGTAATACCGTTCAAAACCAGGAACTCTGGGAGTATATCCGTTGAACATTATTGAGAATAGGTACCATAATTCTCGGTTTGTATATGAACGTTGTGCGTTACACCGTTTGTGAGCGTTAAGAATTAGTGCGAAGTGAAAGGTTTTACCGAAGGCCTCACCTTCCGTGACCCTATCCCGCTATATCGGGAGTATAACTTCGTGTTCAGTGAAGCAAATTTTTACGCAGTTTCGTCAGGGGCACCCTAATTCCATGTATGGATAAGGAGATCTACCGTCAAACCATTCGACAACGTTAGCACATTCTATGAGAGTCGATCTGCTATGACAATAGCTCCACTTATCCTGTGATTCCGTCAGGCAAACAGGCATATCGGGTGTAAATCGGCGGTATCGTATTGGCCATAGTCACACTCTTGCACGGTTTAGGTACCAAACTACAAAGTCAAACCTTTCTAGAACGTTACATATTTGTATACAGACAAATTTTTTACAGATGGCCTTACATTCCGAGAAGCTAACACGCTGTCTCGAGAGTATGACTTCGTGTACAAGAATGCAAATTAGTATACATTATAGTGACGGGCACCTTAACTTCATGCATCAACTGGAAGATCTTGTACCAAACCGTTTCAATGTATAAATATCAACATCGAGAGTCAAAGAGTTAGACAAGGTTACCACCTTCTCCGAGAGTCGAACGGCTACGTCAATAGTTTCACCTATCATGCGATACCGAGAATCAAATAGTTACTCCGGGAGTAAATCCGCTGTACAGTATTGGTCACAGACACTTTCATTAACGGTTTGAATATTAAAATAGAGGGTCAAGCCGTTCGAGGACGGTACCAAATGCTATAAGGTCAAACGTTTTACCAAAGACCATACCATCCGAAATCCAATCCCGCTGCGTCGAGAGTTTAACTTCGAGATTAGGGAAACACATTAGTGTACAATTTAGTGACGTCAGCACATATTCATGTATAAATTAGAAGATCGACTGTCAAACCGTTCGAGAACGTTGCCTCCATCTGTGAGAGATGAATGGCTAAGTCAATAGCTTCACCCATCCTGAGATTCCGAGAGACAAACCTGGTAATCTGAGAGCAAATCCGCTGGAGAGTATGGGCGATAGGTTCCTTTATTCACGGCTTGATTATTAATGCAGACCGTTAATCAGTTGTCGAACGTTACCTATTCGTATAGAGTCAAACACTTTACAGACAGCCTTTCCTTCGGAGAAACTAACCCGCAGTTTCAAGAGTATAACTTCGTGTACAGACAACGAAATGAGTATTCATTTCACAGACTGGCAATATAACTACATGTATGAATTAGACGATCGCGGGTCATACCGCGCGAAACTGTTACCACCTTCTCGGAGGGTCGAACGGCTAAGTCACGAGCTTGTCCTATCCTGTCACACCGAATGTCATGCCAAGTATTTCTGTAGTAAATCCACCGAACAGTATTGGCAATAGACACATAACCTCACTGTATTAGTATTAAACTAGAGCGGCAAACCGCTTGAGAGCGCTTCCCATTGGTATAAAGTCAACGTTTCACCGATGACCTTACCCTCCGATGAACTAACCCTCTGTATCGAGAGTGTATCATCGTGTTCTGAAGGGAGAATTGCTATACATTTTAATGACTGGCACTTTAATTACAGGTATGAATATTAAAGTAGAGCGCCGATCAGTTTGAGACCGTTACCAATTGGTATAGTGTCAAACGCTCCACGGAAGACCTTATCATCCGAAAACCTAGTCCGCTGTACCTAGAATATAGCAGCTCGTGCAGAGGTACCGATTAGCTATACATTTTAGAGACGTTCACCTGAATTTCATGTATGCGACAAATAATCGAGGGACAAACCGCTCGAGAACATTACAATATTTTGTGAGAGATGATCGGCTAAGTCAATAGGTACACCTATCCTGTGATTGCGTGAATCAAACCATGTAATCCGATGGTAAATGCGCAGAAGTGTTTTGGCAATTGGTACCTTAATTCGCAGAAGGCATGAGAACGTTACTAGTTGCTATAATGTCAATCGTTTTACGGAATGCCTTTACCGTCCGAGAAGCTAACCCGCTGCATCGAGAGTATAGCTACATGTTTAGGAAAACACGTTAATATGCAAATCAGTGCCGTCACCTTGACCTCTTATATGCATTATAAATTCGGGCGTCAAACACTTCGAGAACGTTACCACCTTCAGTGGAGTCGATCGGTTAAGTAAATACCTCCACATATCCTCGTATACATATGTGATTCCGAAAGACAAACCTGATATTCCGAGAGTCATTACACTGAAAAGTTTTGGAAACAGACACCACAATTAGTGATATGAATAATGAAGTAGAGAGTCAAACCGTCGGAGAACATTGCGTACAGATATGGAGTCATATTCCTTAATGAAGGCCTTTCCTTCCAAGATGCTATCGCGCCGCGGAGAGTGTGTTGCTTGTGTAGATGGAAACAAGTTAGTATACATACGAGTGAAGGGCACCGTAATTTCCGGTATGAATTAGAAGACCGAGGGTTACACCGATGGACAACGTTACTGGCTTCACTGAGAGTCGCATAGCTATGGCAATATCTTAATCTATGATATGCTTCCGAGAGTCAGACCAGTCATTACGTGAGAAAATACGCAGAATTGTATACGCAATTGGCACCCTAATTCACGGCTTGAGCATTAAGGCAGAAAGACAAACTGTCAGAGATCATTACCAATTGGTATAGAGGTACTATTCCGAAGGCCTAACTTTCCGAGAAGAGAACACGCCGTATGGTGAGTATATCTTCGATTTGACAGATGCCAAGTAGTATCCCTTTGAGTGACGTGCATATAAATTTCCTGTATGAATTAGAAGGTCGAGTGTCAAACGGATCGGGAACGTGACCAGCTTCGTCGAGGGTCGAACGGCTAAATCAATACCTTCATCTATCCTGCGATTCTAATCGTGGTACCCGGCGTTCCAAGAGTCAATTCGCTCAAAAGTATTGGCAATGGACACCTTACTACTAGCTATGAATATTAGGGTAGAGATTCAGGCCGATGGAGAACGATACAACTTGGAATAGAGTCAAACTTTGATTCCGAAAACCTTGCCTTCCGAGAATGTAAGCCGCTGTAGCGAGAGACCAACTTAATGTTTACCAAAACAAGTAAGTGGGCATTGTAGCAGGTAAGACAACTTAATTATGTGAATGAATAAGCGGATCGAGTGTAAAACCGTTCTTGAACGTTGCCACTTTTCTTGAGAGCAGCGCAGCTAAGTAAACAGCTCCACGTATCCTGTGACCCCTAGATTCAAGCTAGGTTTTCCGGATGCAAGTGCGATGAAAAGTATTGGCAAGAGGCACCTTATTTCACGGTATAAATATTGAAGTTCGGCGTCAAACCATGTACAACGTAAACTATTTGTATAAAGACAAACATTTATCCGACGGCCTTACCTTCCGAGAAGCCTAACCAGCTGTATCGAGAGTATATCATCGTGTTCACAGAAACAAATTTGTAGTCGTATCAGTGTCGGGCACCTTAATTTCATGTATGAATTTCAATATCGAGGGTCAAACCGCTCGAGAACATTGCCTCCCTTTGCGAGAGACGAATGGCTTAGACAATAGCTTCACGTATCTTGCGATTCCGTTAGCCAAACAGGGTATGCTGGTAGCGAATTGCCTGAGCAGTATTCGCAACAGAGATCTTTTTCCACGGTTTGAATATTAACATAGAGCGTCACCCCGTTTGAGATCGTTACCTGTTACTACAAAGTCATGCGCTTCACCGAAAGCCTTACCGCCTGATAAGATAACCAGTTGCACTTAGAGTATTACTTCGTGGTTAGAGTAATACATTAGTATAAATTACAGTTACGGCACAATAAGTTCGTGTATTAACTAAAATATCGATGTTCAATGCGCTTGAAAACATTGCCACCCTCTTTGAAAATCAAACGGCTGAGTCAATAGCTTCACATATCATGTGATTCCGTTGGCCTAACCAGGTATTCCTGGATTAAATCCAGGGAACAGTATATGCAACAGACTCCTTAATTCACGGTATGAGTATTAAAGTAGAGCAAGAAACCGTTTGAGAGCGTTTCCAGTTGGTATTAAGCTAAAAGTTTTACCTCTGACCTTTCCCTCTGATGAACTAACTCGCTGTATCGCGAGTATAACTTCGTGTGTAGAGACATACATTAGTATACATCTTAGTGGCGGCAACTCAATTTCTTGTTTAAATTAGATGATCGAAGGTCAAACAGTTCGAGATCGTTACCACCAACTTTGAGATTCGAACGGTTAACCAATAGCTTCGCTTATCCTGCGATTCCGAGAGCCAAACCAGGTATGCCGAAAGTAAGTCCGCTGAACAGTATTGCCAATTGGACACTCATCTCACGGTTTGAACATTCAGGGAGGGCGTCTATCCGTTGTAGAAAGTCATATACTCATATCTGATCAATCTTTTAACCGAAGGTGGTACCATCCGAAATGTCCATACGGCTGTTAGTATTGTCTTGCTTAGTGTCCGTGGAAACGGAATGGCAGACATTTATGGCGGGTCACGCTGATTTCATGCATGAATTAGAATATCAAGTGTCCAACCATTGAAGGACGTTAACACCTTCTGTGAAAGACAAACAGCTGAGGCAATAGCTTCACCTATCCTATGACTCGAAGTGTCAAACCGGGTATTCCGGAAGAAAATCCGCCGAACAATATTGACAATTGAAACATTAATTTACTCTATGAATGTTAAAGTAGAGTACTAATGCGACGGCGATCACTACCAGTTCGTATTATGTCATTCTTTCCACTGAATACCTTACCTTCCGAGAACCTAACACTCTGTAGCGAGTGTCTCGCTTATTGTATACCGAAGCAATTTGGTAGACATTTAAGTGGACTGGCACTACATTTTTGTGTATAAATATGAACATCGAGAGTCAAACCGTTCGTGAACGTTACCACCTGCTTTGGGCGTGGCACAGCTAAGTCAATAGCTTCATGTATACTTTGATTCCGAAGGTCAGACCTGGTATTCCGGGAGTCAGCCCGCTGTACTGCAATGGCAATGGACACTTTAATTCACAGTATGAATTCTAAAACAGAGGGCCAAACTGTCAGAGAATATTAACAATTGGTATTGTGATAAACTTTTTACGGAAGGCCATACCTCCTACGAACCCAACTCGCTGTATCATGAGTGTAACGTCATGTTGTGAGAAACAAGTTATTATTCATTTTGGTTTCGGAACCTCAACTTCACGTATGAAATAAGGGATAGAGTGTTAAACCGTCCGTTAACGTTACCACCTTAGTTGGGAATCGAACGCCATAGTTATTAGCTTCATATATCTTGTGATCCCGTATGCAAAACCAAGTATTCGGAGTGTAACTACGCTCATCAGTGTTGGGAATAGGCACCTTAATTTACTGTTTGATTATTAACGCGGAATGTCAAACCGTTGTAGAACGTTAGCTATTGGTATAGGGTCAAACATTATACAGATATTCCTATCACAGGTGAAGCTAACCCGACATATCGAGAGTATGAAATCGTGATCATAGACAGAAATTAGTAATCGTTTCAGTGATGGGCACCTGATCTTCATGTATGAATTAGAAGATCAGCGGTCAAGCATTTCGGAAACGATACCGCCCTCTTTGAGAGTCGAATGAATAATCTCCCGTCCAGTGATTCGGAGAGTCAAACCAGGTATTCCTGGAGTAAATCCGCTGAAGTGTAATGCCAATAGACACCTTAATTCTCGGTTTGAATGTTGAAATAGGACGTGAAAGGCTTCTGTAACGTTACAACCGCCTTTGAGAGACGAACTGATAAGTGAATCGCTTCACCTATCATGCGGTTCCGAGGAGTTAATATGCTGAACAGTGTTGGCAATAGACGTCTCAATTCACAGTTTGAATATTAAAATCGGGCGTGAATCCGTTCGAGAAGGTAACCAATTGCTATCATGTCAAACGGTTTCCCGAAGACCATGCACGCCGATAATCTGACCCGCTGTATCGACAGTATTAGTTCGGGATCATAGAAACAAATTAGAATTCATTTTAGTGACGTCACCTTAAATTCATGTATGAATTAGCAGATCGAGAGTCAAGGCGTTCGAGAATGTTACCGCCTTGTTTTTGATTCGAACGGATGAGTCAGTAGTTCTACGTATCCAGTGATCCCGAAAATCAAGCAAGGTATTCTGGATGTAGGCCCGCTCTTCTGTATTGGCCCTATACATCCTATTGTGCGGTATATATATTATAGTACAGATTCAAACCATCCTAGAACTATAGGTATTTGTATAGTGCCAATTTCATCACAGAAAGCCTTATATTCGAGAAGCTACCCGCTGTATCCAGAGTATATCTTCGTGTTCAGAGAAGCAGATTCCAAAGCATTTTAGTGCCGGGCACCTTAATTTCATGTATCAATTATAAAGATTGAGTGACAAACAGTTCCAGAACGTTACCACATTTCATGAATGAATTCGAGAATCGATTGTTAAACCGTTTGGGGACAATACCAACTTCTGTGAAAGACCAACGGCTATGACAATAGCTACACCAATCCTGTCTATCAGAGAGACAAACCAGGTATTCCAGAAGTAAATCCACTGAACACATTTGCAATAGATACCTAGTTCACTGTTTGAATGTTAAAGTAGAGCGTAAATTCGTTTGATAACGTTGTCAATTGGTATGAAGTCAAACGTTTTACCGATGACCTTTCCCTCTGAAAAACTAACTCGCTGTATCGGGAGCATAACACCGTGATCAATGGATAAAGTTAATATAAATTTTAGCAGCGGGCACCTTAACTTCATGTATGAATTAGAAGGTCGATTGTCAAACCGTTCGAGATTCTTACCATCCTCCTTGGGAGACGAACGGATAAGTCAATAGCTCCGCCTGTGCAGTGATTCCTAGGGTCAAACCAGGTATTCCGGGAGTAAATCCGCTGAACAGCATTGGAAATAGTATTGGCAAAGTGCAGAGACGAACCTTTGTAGAAGGTTACCTATTTGTAGAGAGTCACACATTATAGCGCGGGTCTCACTTTGCGTGAACCGAACCCGCTGTATCGAGAGCATAACTTCGTGTGTAGAGACACACATTAGCATACATATTAGTTGCGTCACCTTAATTTCGTGTATAAATTGGATGATCAAAGGTCAAACAGTCCGAGATCGTTACCACCAACTTTGAGATTCGAACGGTTTACCAATAGCGTCATCTTTTCCTGTGATGTCGAGAGTCAAACCGCAGAACAGTATTAGTCATGGACACATTAATTCAGGGTATGAATATTAAAGATGTTATTCAAACTGTCGCAGAGCATTACCAATTGGTATAGAGTCACTCCTTTTACCGAATACATTGCCTTCCTAGAACCCAACCCGCTGCAGCTAGTGGCAGTTGCTCACGGAAACAAATCTGTAGACATTAAAGCAGAGGCACACCTTGTTTTCGTGCATCAATTAGAAAATGAAGTGTCTAAACGTTAGAGAACGTTGCCGCCTTCTGTAAGAGGCAAATGGCTAAGTCAGTAGCTTCACCTGTCCAATGACTCGGAATGTGAAACCGGGTATTCCGGGAGTAAATCCGCTGAATAGTATTGACAGGGGGCACCATAATTCACGGTATAAATATTATAGTACAAAGCCAAACCATATACAGCGTAAACAATTTGTATAAAGACAAACTTCTTACCGACAGCCATACAGTCCGAGAACCCTAACCAGCTGAATCAAGAGTACGACTTCTCACGCAGAGAAAGACACTAGTTTACATTGTAGTGATGGGCATCATAATTTCAAGTACGAATTAGAAGGTCAGGTGTCAAATCGTTCGAGATCATTACTACCTTTTTTGAGAGTCCAACGGCTCGGTCAATACCTTCACCTATAGATGTGATTCCGAGAAATAATCCGGTTATTCCGGGAGTATATTCGCTGAACAGTATTGGCATTCGAAACCATAATTCACAGATTTAATATTATAGTAGAGCATCATTCCATTTGAGATCATTACGAATTGGTATAGAGTAAAATCTTTTACAGAAAGCCTTACATTCCGAGAGACTAACCCGCTGCATCGAGATTATATCATCGTGTTCAGAGAAGCATATTACTATACGTTATAGAGACGGGCGCCCTAATTTATTTATGAATTAGAAGATAGACGGTCATGACGTTCAAGAACCTATACAAATATCCTTGAAAGTTGAACGGCTGTGTCAATAGAATTACATAGTCTGCGATTCCGAAGGTCAAACTAGGTATACGGGCAGTAAATTCGCGTTACATTGTGACACTAGAGACCCCACATCACGTTATGACGACTAAAGTACTGAGACAAACCGTTGTATATCGTTACGAATTGGTATAGAGTAAAACCTTTTACAGAAAGACTTTCCTTCCGAGCACCTGACCCGCAGCATCGAGAGTATAGGTTCGAGTTCAGAAAAAGAAATTAGTGCCTATATCTGCGATGGGCACCTTATCTTCGTGTATGAGTTAGAAGATCGCGAATCAAACCTTTCCAGAACGTTACCACCTTCTGTGAGAGACGACTGGCTAATTCTATATATTCTCCTTTCCTGTGATTCCGAGAGCCAAATCTGGTGCGCGGAAGTAAGTACGTTGAAGAGGAATGGCAATTGGTACCTTAATTCACGGTTTGAATGTTAAAGTAGACCGTCAAAACGATGTAGAACGTTACCTATTGGTATAGATTCAAACACATTACCGATGGTCTTACATTCCGAGATGATAACCTGCCGTCTCCTGACTATAACTTCACGTTCAGAAAACGAAGTTCGTATACATTCCTGTGACGGGTAGCTTATCTTCATGTATGAGTCAGAAGATCGATTGTCAAACAAGATCGAAAACGCTACCACCTTAGTTGAGAATCGAATCGCTCTGATAACAGCTTCACGTATTCTATTATTCCCAGAATCAAACCAGGCATTCCGGGCCTCCTTCCTCTGAACAGTAATGGCATTAGACACCGTAATTCACGGTT